>MKEJ01035608.1:0-12544 GCA_001753735.1 Embelia ribes
AAGTCGAACCCCGTACAATTCTGTGGAAGTGGCAAACATAACTTAGCCATACACACTTCAACACCAACACTCACTCAAGCCCATATCTATACACAGTCCTCGCAAACTTGCAAGTCTCACCCTCACATTAACTCACACAAATTCTCAACATCTCACGATAACAACACTTGCAATTTACTCACCAATGCGACCAAAAATACAACTCACTAATATGAATATATACTCTAACGCAATATATAATCTCACATATATCTCACCAAAACTCACAACTTACAATCCTCACCACCAAACAACAACTCACAATTTACTAATGGGTATTTAATTGTGAATTCAGCACTTAGCATATGTAATGAAACTAATCCGATATGTCATAAGTCTCCACACAACAACCACAACACCTCACTATGGTCTCACCATGAATGCAATAATAATATTATAATAGGATATAAATATTGTTAAATGTGAAAATTTTATCTAAAATTTTCGAGACGTTACAACTTGAGAACCAAAACTCCTTGGAATTTAATGCACTCAAATAAGTCGACATATTGCTCAAATAAGATGACTTATTTACGGCAATCTACTGATTAATACAATCAGTCGACATATTTCGTACATAATGCATTTTCAATAATTTCAAATACATACACTAAGGTATTAACACAAATGTCTCCCAAAACCCAAGCCACGCACCACACAAACTACACACGCCACCATCACAATACTTCACAACAACATCACCACCATTCAACAACGCCACTCAATACAACAACGCAACAACACTTATGCCACATTAATCTAAATGCAAGCTATAAACATACTCCATGCTTATTCATTTACAATGCATAACATACAATACATTAACCCAACATATACTTCCCACATTACGATACATCAATATCTAATGTAACATAAAAACAACACATAAAAATGGAAAAAATTAACTCATAATTTTTGAGACATTACATCATCTCCACGTTATTACATTTCGCCTCCGAAATTTGTATGCATTACACCAAAAGCATAAAACATATCAAAATCTACGAAAAGCTCTGGAAACTTTGCTCGCATCGCCTTTTTACGTTCCCATGTCATTTCTTCTCTTGAATCACTTCTCCACAACACCTTCACTAGGCGAATTGATCTACACCTAAATACTTGATCTTTCACATCAAGAATACGAATCGGTTTCACCTCAAGCGACACATCTTTCACCTCAAGCATTCAAGGGATCCCAAATATACTTTGGCAACATAGACACGTGGAAGATGGGATGAACACTCAACAACTATGGCGGCAACGCAAGCCTATAAACCACCTCACTAACTGCTTCCAATATCATGAAAGGACCTATATATCTTGGCTATAATTTTCCTTTCTTGCCAAACTACATAATCCCCCTCTTCGGAGATTATTTCAACAATATATGTTTGTTCACTTCAAACAACAAAGGACGTCATCGCATGTCTGCATAGCTCTTAAAATGACTTCATGCCATTTCCAAATGTTGTTTAATTAATCACACATTCTCAGTAGTTTCTCGCACTAAATCAAGACCAAGTAATGAGTTATCACCCGTCTCTACCCAACAAATTGGAAATCGACACAGAAGCCTATGCAAAACTTCGAACGGAGCCATCTCTGTGCTCAAATGATAATTGTTGTTGTATGTGAACTCTATCAAGCTCACGTGCTCTTCCCAACCATTACCAAAATCAAAGACACATGCCCTAAGTATGCCCTTGAGTATCTGAATCGTCCACTCAGACTGGCCATCTGTCTGAGGAAGAAAGGTCATATTTATTGCAAGAATTTTCCCCAAATCACTTTAGAGATTCGACCAAAAACCCAAAACAAATCGAACATTACGATCCGATACAATGGATACATGAGGCTCATGTAAACAAATAATCTCGTCAATGTACTTCTGATAAAACTTCTCAATTGAGCCGGTCATACGTATCTGAAAGAAATGCATAGATTTTGTTAGATGATCCACGACAACCTATATAGCATCGCAATCCCGCTTCAATCTCGGTAACCCTACAACAAAGTCCATCATAATCTGATTCCACTTCTACTTGGGAATGGGTAACGGATGCAACAATCTGTCAGGACGTTTATGCTTGACCTTAACTTACTGGCATATTAGGCAATAAGACACAAACTCCGCCATATCTTTCTTCAAATCCGGCCACCAAAATGGGCATAAAATGTCAGGATATATTTTGGTACCCCTGGGATACACCGCCAAATGCGAATGATGAGATTCCTAGAGTACCTCATCCCAAATAGAAACAAGCACAAAGTGACGGCTTTGGAAATGCAATCCGCTATCGTCAGAAATGGTCTACCAAATAAGACCATGCTCGCTAAGAACTCTCACACAATAGGCATCGGATTCATTATCAACACCCTGCGCCTCTATCATACAAGTAATCAAAGTCGGACAGACTTCGATCGTAAACAACGTTGCTCTATCCTCCGCCTCCACTCACTCCAAACTAAACTCGTTAAAAACCCATATCATCTGCCACTTGTCCATCGCCAGAAAATCAAGAGAATACTGAGTCTTACGACTCATTGCATCCGCTACTACATTCGCTTTACCCGAATGATACTCTAGATCAAAGTTATACTGATTCAAGTACTCCATCCACCTTCGCTAACGCATGTTCAAATCATACTACGTAAATACATACTTGAGTGATTTATGATTAGAAAATACCTCAAACTTCTCACCGTAGAGGTAATGCCGCCAACACTTCAATACAAATACCACCGCACCAAGCTCAAGTTCATGAATCAGATAGTTCTTCTCATGCACTTTCAACTGTCTCGATACATAAGCCACCACCTTTCCAAATTGCATTAACACTCATCCCAATCCTTCTTTCGATGCATCACAATATACCTTATAGCCAATACTTCACTCCGGAATGACAAGAATTGAGCCGAAGTCAACAAATCTTTCAAATGCAAGAAAGATACCTCGCACTTGGAGTTCCATTCAAATTTCACCCCTGCAAGTAAGCCTCATCATTGGGCCCGCCTAACGTGAAAAGTAACGAACAAAGCAACGGCAATACCCAATGAGACCCAAAAAGCTACGAATTTCAAACATGGTTTTTGATCGGTACCAATTGCTATGAAGAGTCACGAACAAAGCAACGTTATTGATAGTTGTACAATTTCTTAGCATTTGTAAGCTAATGTTCTGTAATACTCATTTTTACAGTTTTTGTCAATTGTTTACTTCACAAAATTATCATATTGCCACTGGAAGTTCTTTTTTTTTTCTTTTCTTTTCTTTTCTTCTTCTTTTTTTCTTTTTTTTTCTTTGTTTTTTTTTTTACTGCCTTGGATGATCTCTCAGTAATTCAAATTTATAAGAACCAATATGAATAATTCACACAGTTGAACTAGTTGTTGGTGTAAAAAGGAAAAACAAAAGCAAAGCAAAATTCTCAAACTATATGTTGCTTTTTTTATATGAGGTTAAACTTGTTAGCGACTTACAATTTGCTCGATGTATGATTCCCTGAAATTTTTCCCGATATAAAGCTCAAGCATTTTTCCTATTGATTGAAAAAAGACATTGAATGGCCACAAATGAATTATATGCTGTAATTTTTTACTAAGAGAAGGAAGAAATTAACAGAGTGAAAATACATTCAAAATAGAACCCATCGGGATCGTTGCAATAACTAGAAAATGAGAAATTTTGACACAAAGTTCCAGTCGACGCGAACTGAGAGATAGAAGTTGAGATAGAATTGATAGCTACATGCCTACATTAGTGTCTTAAAACCTGGCCAGAGCCGGCTGGTTCAACTGTTAAAATTTGAAATCGCTATCGGGTCAATTTCTGTAATGGGTTAGACCAGTTACCCATTGACGAACAAGAACCAAGCTCCTTGCAAGAAATGGTAAAAAGCACCAGGTCTCAGAATCGCTTTTCGGTGAACCCAGCCAGTTCGATGTTTTTATTCAAATAAATCCAGCACTCCAAAAGTAAGTCTCAATCCGTTCTTCGGACGCACAGTGCACTTGAAGGACAATTGTACTTCCATTTAACGGAGCGAGAATGGAAGAAGAGAAAGAATGAAATACCAAATCATATAAACTCTGCATTAAGTTATTGAATTTGCCTGCTGTTTAAGCTAAAAATAGATTTTTGAGGAAAAATGAAAAGAGAAAAGGTGGAAGCTGATATCTTGAAAACATTAATTCATAGAACTAGAACCTTATGTGCAAAATCAGTACAGAATCCTACACAAAAATAAAGTTCTCCGTACAAAAGTATACATCACCAAATAAATTCTCGAAAGAATAATGATAGGCATACAAACTAGTTGTACTGAAACCTTCTAAAATTTTGCTGCAAAACATAAATGAACTACCAAGTCCCTCAACAACTTTTTCACCTTGTGTTCATTACTTACATTACAAAAATATCTTACATTTGCAGGAGACAGTCCCCAAGAATGGAAGATACAAAGTACACAGAATTACAGAAGATAAAATAACAAAAGGATAATTTGCATTGACGGTTTCAAGCAAAATAAACGATTCTATATCAGACCTTTCGTTCAAGTTCACGTTAGTTGGCTTGTCCTTTCAGCAGAAGAGTAATAATGTGCCTCGAGCTCCTTCAAACTAGCAGCTGCCTCTTCTCCAATTCTAGCTAAAATGCGATCTGTTTTCTCAGCTTGTTTGTTGAACTCGTCTACTCTTTGTTCTACATGGTCGTTGAGAGAAGCAAAACCGGAAAAAATAGCCGTCTGTTTTAACTCGGATACAAGCTTAAGTAATGAATCAGATGCCTGAACCTGTTTTGCCATCAAATAAGCAGAAATAGCATAAAGCACAATGATTTTGCGCCAGTTAAAATCTAATGATGCCGTCCATCTAGTTACATATGTCCACATATTTTCATCCAAGTTCCAACCAAATGCAACATAATTTCAAAATATTGTCAAGATACACGAGCAGGCGGCCAAAAGGGGTTCAGTAACGACATAAACTTGATGTCAGATATCGACAAATCATCATTTTCTTCAAACTCCTAAATTTGTTGAGCTTATCCTATTTATTAAGGAAAATCCACGTAAGATTAGCACGCTTTTACGATTTTATAGTTACAAATTTATAGTCGTATTATCGTACGTTAGAGGTGAGCAACTAAGAATATATGTAGAGATATTATAGTTCTGAAGTTATAGTCGTATCATCTATATGAAGTAATTTCCACACTGAAATAATCTCCGCTTACCATTCTAGCAGCACGCATCTCCATCATGAACGCATCTTGAGAATTCCTAACTGGTGGATCATTGACCTAGAAAACAAAGATTATCACCTCAGTTAATGACTATGTTTGAGCCGATAAATTATGTGCAATCAAAATTTATGCCGGCTTACTCAAGCAAGTAACAGAGGTATAAGATAAGAGGAAGAAAGATCATTTTCTCAAAGATAAGAGGAAGAAAGATCATTTTCTCAAAGATAAGAGGAAGAAAGATCATTTTCTCAAAGCTGGCGACTTGTTAAACTCCTTTTTTCCATTTTCCATATTAGAAAACAAAACAAATTGAATACCAATTTATGAAGCAATTCACGAATAAAAATTTGGAAATAATGGTAAAAATTCTAGGAATCACCCCTAATCTTGTGTCACCAAATGCCTTACACAAGCATAATTACTCCAAATTTCCAAAAACTTGGCAAAAGAAAGTTATCTTTCTAGAACATAAATAATATGGAAAACAAAATTCTGATAGCACTCCCCTTTCAAATTTTAATCAATAAAGAATAAGCTAAGAAGTCCTGTCAACTGTCCTATACGAAACTGGTTCAGAAAATTCTTATGACATGGTCGGGAAAACCTCAAGAGAAATACCAATAAGAAAGTAAAGAGTTTCGTACCCGGGCAACGTTAATAAGGAAACTGAAATTGTCAACAATATTTCCAATGTCATTATCAACTCTCTGCAACAACATCTTCTGTTTTTGAGCTGCAGCGGCTGCCGCGGCAGCAGTGGGACCACTGCCTCCACCACCACCACCCCCTCCTTTGTTCATTTTAATTCTCACAATCGGCTTTTCGCAAACGAAGAGAATACAAGTTAATTCGGTATTGATAACTCATATTTACAGACTGAAACAAATAGTGCACGCCCACTTGGTTTGTTGAGATAGAAAAAGAAGAGGAATCGTTTGTATTCATAGAAATAACAAACATGTGGAACTAAAAGGACAGACGGGCCAACACTAATACAATTGCAATCCATAGAACATGGACCAAAGAAAAACAACTAAGATGATAATGCAATTTCATTTACTTAGGCCCTTTAAGATGGCGCATGGAACAAACCAATACCTTGCGAAAATCGAAACACGGGCAGCATATATTAACACAAACATTAAAAAAAAAAGAAGAAGAAGAAGACTTCCAGAGCAAACACTTTAATTTAAGCTCGTGATAATTGAGAAGTCAAGATCAATAATGAAGCCATCAAAATTGACACCTGAACTGACCAATGTGTTCCGGATTCAAACAAAGGCAAGACTTCGATAGAAGGGCACAATATCGTAACCAATAAAGCCACATAGCTAAGCATGACAGTTTCTCTTACTACATAAAAAGAGAGATGGATGAAATCGTGCAAGAGGTATAACCCTTGACCCTATCGTTCTTGAAACTTATATCTTTTCTCGTAACTCAGTTTCTACATGACAGGACATATTATATTGAGATTGGTGGACAATCTCATTGAGGAAAACTCAACTGAAGCATAACTTGCTTATCTTTTGAGAAAGTTCAATAAATAAACCCACTACTTGAAACTCAGTGTCCTCAAATGTGTCCAAACTTAACAGCCAGTACTAAACACAGAATATGATCCTCAACTTTATCAGCTATGCAAATAACAAAAAGAAAAGAAAAAAGAGATCAAACACAACAATTCTGCATATGCAAAGGGAAGGTAAAGTATCTAAAACAACAGGTTCAGAAAAGAGAATCACTTTCTACGATTTCGAATGGAACTAAATCTTAAACTGGATGCAAATATCTAAAATAGATCTTGGGTATATCAACTATAGAAGATACCTAGATTAGCATATGTGCATTGATTAATTTTCATTCCCATGCTTATTTGGTAGATTTTCTATGGTTCTGCTATAATGAATTGAAAATGTTACTCCACTATTCATTAATAAAAGCAAAAAAACTGTAATCGTACTTTTCTCTGGCGAGATACGATTGTGTAATTTATACATGATTTACTAACATTGTTTCACACAAATGGCATGTCTTGCAACCAGTTCCATGTTAAGAAGAAAAACTCATGAATTGTACATCATGCATGCCAAGACACACATGTGTGTGTGTGCGCGCACGCGCGTGTTAGGGGCATGAACATTATCAGTCAGAATGAAATTTCATAAATATTGAAAGGCGGAAGCTTTTGATCTAAACCATATCGAATATCAATCCCATATTTCTGAATATGCCAAAATAGCCAACAAATAGCAATGCATGAAACAATGTAACAACTAAAAACAATATCCCTTCATACACTTGTTGATGAGCATTCACATAATCAGCATGAACAAGCTAAGCTTTTAAAAGTTCGGACAACCCCTTGGAAGATTTCAAGATGTCCATAAAATTTTATCCATTCACCTCCAAGAACAAGTATTTCAACAATTTTCCAAATCATGATTTTGACACTGGTGTAACAAACCAAACAATAAAATCCCCTCAGAAGTCAGAGGTTACACTCTTTCCTAAGACTTACGGGCATTTGTTTTGCGGACAACACTATCAGGGGACGGGACTGTTAGGCATTCATTCCAGTGATCCTAATGGTATCTACCCTACATTTTAGGGATTGAGCTCATACCAGTGTATAAAAAACTATTCAACATAGAGACTGCTATGGTGGTTCACTTGAACTTGAAGTTGAACTTGAACTTGGACTTGATCTTGAACTAGGGACTATTGTTCATCCCTAATCTTATCTCAAGTTTAGGGGCTCGGATATGGACATTCTCTATATTCCAGCCTCCATTCTAAAGCATGAGCAATGGGAATTAAAATTTAGAGGTTGGAAATAGGATAAGCTAAATAAACGATACAAATATTTTTATAAATAGGTCTCCAAATCCTTAATGGAGAGGGGACGCTCCCGCTCTCAATTATCGCTCCCATTCTCACTCCGCTCTCACACACACTCACATTCTTGCTGTTGCTATCCTAAACAGCTTCCTATCCTAAACATCGGGATCAAACCCTAGACCGTTAGGGCATTCCCACTAGAGCCTCAATATCCGTCCCCAGTCTCTAAATTAGGGGGTTAAGCACGAAAATATTTTCCACCAGTGTATCCATACACTGTTTAACCCTCTAAAAAATAAATGAGTAGCTGCAGTGATCTTCTTCATCAAGAATACCATTGTTCACTCCCCTATAATTAAAATAATATCTTTAGAATTAAAAATAAATAAATTGATCTTCTTTTGTTCATAAATGTTATCTATATATATGCAAGTATAGGTTAAAATGTACTATAATATGAGATATATATTATTTAATTTTTATAAGCTTTTAGGATAGATACACTGATTAAAATTGGACTGTATTAGAGAAACTGGTGGGAATGCCCTTATATCCAAACACTACTATTCAATCCCCCCAAAAATACAGTTTGTTAATGCTCTATTTCAATTAAGGTACCAATGTTCAACCTCGAACTCTATTTTTAAGTTTTGGGGTAAGTTCTCCATATCTCATCTCTATTTTGAAATTAGAGGCACAGTAATTAAAATTTAGAGATTGAGAATAGTTACTTTATGAGAATGCAAATTGAGAGAGAGAGAGAGGGAGAGAGAGAGACTAACCGAAGAGCACTGATAGCGTTGCAGACGGCCGGTGGTGAATAAGTATTTGTGTCTTCAGACTTTTCGATTAGAGCATCTTTTCACTTAAATTTCTAAATCTTATTTCTCTGCCAAATTAGAAGCTAAAATTAATTTTTTATATAATTAATTTGATAATATATTGGTTGGAAAAATATAATTAATTTCACTTAATTTTTTATATAATTAAAAAAAATATTTTTCAGATATGTTGGTCAATATTTTAAAGATTTGCTAAAAAAATTATTTTTTAATAGAAAATTTGTGAATAATAATAAAAAAATCACTGTTTCATTTCTAAAAAGTTTCCTTAAAATGAAAAGAATGAATTTGCATAATTTATTTCTATTTTCTCACTTCTCGGTATTTTCTGGCAAAGTACTTTGACGATATTCATGTCTAAAAATAATTGTCACCTCTATTTTGGAGTAATTCGATCAATGCAAAATTAGTGTGTTTACCAATATTGCTCTTATATAATCACGAAAGACAAAATTCAAAAAGTGTTACTTTATTGCAAGATTAATATTTAGATATTTTTTTTTTTTTTTGTATCAATTGGATTTACTTCTATAGTATGGTGTACAAACAAGAAATTTACCCTTTATATTGAATGTGGGAAAAAATTATAGTTTTTGATAACTTGTGTTGATGGAGTGGAAATAGTAATTGGGGACTTTAGGTTTTCTTAATTGATTTTTAGATTAGAAATTTTTGGCATTGAATTAAGTTTTTATTGGTATTTTGCTAAATTTGTTTGAGTTATGAAATTAAATTCAACTCTTTTTTGAATTTTCGTTGAATTTTGTGAGTTTTAAAATTAATTCATTTTTTATCCTAATTTTTAATATATTTATTATTTTAAACATATTTTGAATTATTTTGAAATTTTTGTTGAAATTTTTGCGAGTTTTACCACAGCCACAAATTTATTTACAGGTTTTTTTGTGATGAATTTATATGTGAGTTTTTCTTCACAGGAAACTTAATTTTATATTTTAATTTTATTGAATTTGATGTGATTGGAATTAATTTCAATTTCCATTATACGTGTGATAGTTTAAAAGAGTAACAATTAATATTAAAGGGCCAATTATAAATTGTATTTATTTTTGGGAATTAATTACAATTTGTATTATGCATGTAACTATTAATACTAGAGAGACAAATAGAATTTGCATTCATAAAATAAAAATTTTATCAAATTTTTCATCATAACTATAACTACATATATGCGTGTTATTTGAAATATTGTTATCTACTTGTTCATTAATATTCCTTCATTTAAACTTTAGTTTTTATTTTTGTATCCTAAATTTTACTTCGCAAATATAATTAAGTTACTTTCCAAATAAATTTTAGCTTTTGACTTTATGTATGTGTGCTATTTTAATTATATGGAACTAGAAGTGTCATAATTGAAACTACAAGAGACAATTATAACTTGCCTTCACATTGTATATGCGTTGCTTAAAATGTAAGAAGTGTAAAAATTAAAAGTAGAGGGACCATATCTTAATCATATATTTGTGTTGTATTTGAAATATGGGACTACAAGTATAAGAATTGAAACTAGAGGGGCCAAATAAAATGTTAACGAAATATTTTTTTGGAATAACCGAAATACCCTTGCTGTTAATAGAAAATGTAATGGGGATGACTATTTGAACCAAATTCTACAAGATTGTTGTACTTATAAGAGGTTTTTGAATGTTAGCGTACTAATAAGATTTTTGGTGAAATGTTGGTGTCATAAGAGAAAATTTGCCCCAAATAAAATTGACGTAATAATAATTTCTGAGATAATTAAACAATAAGTACAAAGTTGAAAATACAAAAAATTTATTTCATTAATTATAAATAAATAATTACAATTTTGAAAATCTTACCTTGCTCTTTGTAATATAAAATTACCATTCATGCAAATGTAAGGACTTGTTTGGATTGAATCTCAGACGAAATCATAATTTAACTGTGTCTCCTTGAATTCGATTTGCCCACCTATAAAGATAATGGATTTCCAATTTACAATATTTGTTTGCTATGCCTTTATGGAAGCTGCAATCGAGACATATGGTTGAACCTTTCATGATGTGGTACCCTCTAGTACTTTCTATATGATAGTGTGCAAGTGTACAATATAATGTAGTTCTATGCACTCAAATTTTTAGATGATTAAAATGAAAAATGGGTTGCCTATTTATAGGCTTAAGGCATCCATACCAAGAGTCACCAAGTAGTCAAAATGCACCATGTAAAAGAAGCGTATATACATGTATATCATCAAAATATATTAATATATGTATAGCACAAAAAATACTCCAAAATATGTGTGTATTTGAATTTATTTGCATGTACATGAACTAAAATTTCACCATATACATGTATCAACACTTTGAAACAATACATGCATACACATACACATACATGTAATGTACACTTACAATGCGCACACACGCATGGTTGAATACGGCACACATTCATGTACATGAGCATGAGTCGGACCATGCCCCGTCGAGCTGGACCGAGCACCAATTTGAGGCCAATTTTTTTACACCAATTTATAGTTTTGACATTGTGAATAACCCGTCTCTTACCGAGAATTTTCAAAATTATTAAATGACACCATTTTATAATTTCGCTCAAATTTTAGCCTCATTTATGAGTTACAACCTCTTAAATTTCTCAAATTATTCATAGAAAAACCATAAAATTCCAACAATCCCCCAAATGAATTCACCTGGCCGAAAATGCACCATGAATCCTAAATGCAATCAAGAGTACTACGAAAATTTGTAGCATTAGGAAATGTGGTTTTGAAACTTGAACCCTCCGTAGTGAAATACTATTGAATATACTTGCTACCCAATGGATACGATACATTGAACTATTTGGGGTTTTGTATATACCAAGATAATAATACTCATACAACACTTGTGCACCAATATTCGATTTTTATCCATTTTTTGCCCTAAACTGCCTTGAAAAATTCTTGGAGTGCTCTAGAAATTTTGTCCCCAATTTCATCTCGTAATAGTGGCCCATACACACTCAATATAGGTGATCTCAAGTAAGGAGTATCCTGGCACATCCTACTCATCAATACGATATATATGTATCACTCAAAACATTAGCTTAACATAACATGGTACATGTCTATGACTCTTTTACAAAACAAATTTGTTAGGAGCTCAATTTTCCGAGTGTTATGGTCGATCCCCCTTACAATTCGATTGTCTCGTTGAACCTGCAGACATGGGATTTCCGATTTAGGTTGGGTTGCCATCATGGGAGGTAATCAATTTTATGGGTTTCAACCCTATTCCCCTCGATGATATCTCAACTTGATCTCTAGTCAAGCCTTTCATCAATGGGTTTGCAAAATTATCATTTGACTTTACATAATCTATGGATATTATACCATTTGTTAACAATTCTCTTATGGATCTATGTCTCCAACACACATGTCCGGACTTCTCATTATACACGTGGCTCTGTGTTCGTCTAATAATTGACTGACTATCACGGTATATTTTAATGACCAGAATATATTTTAGCCAGATCGGAATATACTGTTGGATATTTCTGAGCCAATCTGACTATTCTACAGCTAAATCTA
>MKEJ01035619.1:0-16727 GCA_001753735.1 Embelia ribes
TCAAACCGTTGCCTCTTGCTGCAAACGCCTGCCCGAGATCATAACAAATTTTTTTAAAAAATATAACCAATTTTTTTTTTATTTTATTTTTTTGAAAAAGATGGATTGTAACCATAATTCTTAATGAAGTGTCAGTTTTGTTTTCTTGTATACTTTTTTTTTTCTACTATGAAAATATCCTACGTAAGATTAAAAATGAGATGATAACAGAATAAATAATTTTAAAAAGACTAATTAATGCATGAGTCGTTCTTGGGTCAACTGAATTAATTTAGGATTTGCTTGGTTGCAGATTTATGGAAGAAAGTTGCTTATCTTAGGCTATAAAAAGAATCTATTTATATCAAGCTTAAAAGTCTAGCTTCAAGATCAAAATATCTAAAAGATCAGCTTAAAGACAGATAAATAAAATGCATATCAAATTTTAACCAAACAGAAAAATAAAAAAAAATATTGAACTTAAAAGCTGTAAGAAGACAAGGTTGGACTTACTTGCAAAAAAGGACCAAATATGTTACATTTTCAAAATTTAGGGACTATCACTATCACAATAAAAACTGTAGGACCAAATGGAATCATGAGACCATTTCTGTAATTAATCCTTTAAAAAGGTGTGTTCTAACAACTTATTTACTTCCTATTATTACTGTTTTAGTATCTGCAAAATTATAATCCACTGAAGTGCAGCCCATGTACTCCTCCTTGTGGGTATTATTTTATTTTTTTTTATAATATTAATTTAAATATTTTAATAAATTAGTTTTGATCATTTCTTTTTTTATGATATTTTTTTGTATTTTTTATTTTTTTCAGTAATTATAAATTTATAAAAGATTGATTGGTAAGATTTAGGCTGAGAAATATTTTTACGAAAAATTAATATTTGCTTAGTTTAATTTTAGATATATAAAAATCTTACAACAAAAAATATTTTAAAAAATTAATATTGAGTTGGATAATATTTTAAAAATTTATGGAGAATATTTAGATTGGTAAAAATTAGTTTATATTCTTAAATATAATTTTAGTAATTTCTATTATGATAATTTATTTTATTGCTATGCAAATATATATATGAATATTTTAGTATTGTGCTTAATATTATATAAAATTTAATTTTAATTATTTCTATTATGGTAAATTGATATATATATATATATATAATTTTAATAATTTCTATCATGATAATTTTTTTTTGTTTTAATATTAATTTCACACGATACATAATTTAAATACTTTCTAATATGATAAATTTTATTATTTTAAATTCTAATCTCATAACACACAAATCATCCTGATAAATATGGCAAGTAGAGTAGTAGTTTGAGAGACAACTTTTACGTACATAACAAGATTTCAAAAAATAGGTTCGTTATATTTGATAATTTTACTAAATTATCTTTATTTACTATGCTTTGTAATATTAAAAATTCACATTTAATAAAGGATAAATTTATAAATAATACGAAAATAAGTTGTACGGAAAGATTAATTCTTTGCATAGATTTGGAGAGGGCCCGCAGAGGGAGGAGCCGAGGTTGAAAAGGAGGAATCTTCCAAAAACTCTGATCAGTGGTAAGATTTATTATTTTTAATTTTTGGTACATAATAATTCGAGCTATACACATTATTATATATAGAATATATATATATATATGTATATGCAATGTATGTATGTATATACAGCTGGTTGAGCTGTCCCCAAATTGCTTACCATTCAATTTTATGAAAGTGGTGTTGAAAATGACTGAGAAAGAAAGATGGGAGAGGAGAGGAGATGGGGCCCTAATCATCAATGGCGAATTTAATGACATCACCACTTGCACAGACTATTTAATAATGCTTATCTATATGCAGATTATATATATATATATATATATATAATTTTTTTACATAGGATTTGACAAATAAGCAGAAAGAATATTAATTTTTATTTTTATATATTTATATTGATTTTTATCTTTCATGTATCAATTCTTAAATGGAAACACGTAGAAAAACTCTACCTAATTGTATATATAAAATCCAATCGCAATCATTAATACTTAGTAGGTTTCTTCTCACATGCTTTGACTCTTTTTAGGGTCTAATAATAATAATAATAATAATAATAATATTACATATATAGACTAAACAAACCAATATTTGTGCTTTCAGCTACACGGATGGAAACGAATCGAAGTGTTAATGAACAACATAAGTTGCCCGTGAACTTGATTGACTGTAAGGGATGCTAATTACAGAAATAACTTTAAATTTTGTAAGTAAAACAAAAATGTGCACATTCAGGCTTTGGGTTTTTGTATTGACTGTAGGAGATATTGTCTTTTTAATTCTAAAAATCTAACAAACTAACTTAAATTATAAGGTACTAAATTGGAAGGAGTGGATGGATATATGTTTAACACATACATGTAAGTCAAACATTGTCACTAACACCACATAATATGCAAGTCGAACGTTGTCTGGAACGCCACATAATATGTAAGTCGAACATTGTCAGGGATACCACAAAAATACGAGTTTGATCCCTTGTGAAAATCTCCTCGCGTGGAAAGATTTACAATTTTTGGCTGTCTTGTATGCGTTTAGTAAGCTATACATGCACAAAAAATAAAATAAATAATTTTTTTTGTTAGGGTACACACACAAAAAAAGATATACTCCGTATATGTGTTTAGGTATGGAATGTTGCATAAGGAATTATAGAAGTCTCACTAAATGACAATAATTTATGAGTAATTCTGTAAAGTAGTGTACAAAAATGTACATAATACAGTTACGTTGATATTTTCTTTAAAAATATGATCAATGCATATGATTTAATCACATAGGTACTAGTATATTTTCGGTATTGGCAAAATTTTTCATGTTTAAAACATTACATATTCTTTGTGGATTTAAAAATTTACACGTTGTGGCCCTCTCTCACACAAGTAGTAAATTGCATGTGTCTACCACTCATTTTATGACACTTTCAATATAAATAATGGCGTGTAGGAGGCTATTGGTGGTTTGGTTGGATATTTTTGTGGGATATGAATTTGGAAGTTATCTTATAATATTGCATCCATCTATGTGTTAATTTGTTGCATAGTATTCAACAACTAAAGATAAACTCCTATGTCATTTTCTATATTGGAAAATGATGTTTTAGCGATTAAATTTCTTTGGAGTGTATTAGTTCATTAACATTTGTTGTTATGTACTGAACAATGGGTTCAAGAATTCAGGTGTCGTTGCTGGTGATTTCCATCCTTGTTTTGCTTGTAGCGGCTCAGGATAATCAAGACTGTAAGTTCAGTATCTTCCTTTTTATAGTTTTCTTTTGTGTTCTCAGATTTTCTCCGAATTATGTATTTATTTTTCTCACTTGTCATAGACTGCTTACTGATGGAGCTTGTTTTCTCCTTCCACTATGAGCAATTCGAGAATTATATCTATTTTTATTAAATCTTTTTAGTTAAAGTTGATATGACAACCTAGGAAGTTCTTTATATTAGAGATCATTGTTCTTGTGGTGTTTAGTATGAGCATTTTTCAATGGACACTGGGTCTCATAAAATATCTCAAGATGGTCTAGCAAAGCTGTTCTTTTGTTTTCGGTGCTGTGTCCCGCTTTGAATTTGCTCAAGTATGCAGTTGTCTTCTCCAAAATCTTTTGCGGGAACTTCAACATACATGTGGATTGGATATTTTGTTGAGATAAGAAGTTTTATCGAACAATTGTCAAGCTTATGTTTAATTCTTGACAAAACCCCTATGTAGTTGCGGCGTTGTTCTCTCTCAAAAAGGAGTTGAAAAACACACCACCCAGCTGGACAGGATCGGATCCATGTGGCACCGGGTGGGATGGAATTCTGTGCACCAATTCACGCATAACCACTATGTATGCTTCAGTATTATTTTCTATTTTTTCCCATAAAGTGTTTCTTATTATGCATATTTGATAGTTTGATTGCAATCTATGGGCTTCAATTTCAGATCACTGGCAAGTATGGGGTTGAGCGGCCAGCTCTCGGAAGATATTGAATCGTTGTCGGAGCTACAAACACTGTATGCTATATTTTCCACTTTTGGTACTCTTTATAAATGGGGTTTCCTAAAGCAAAAAATTTGAAATATCTGAAAAGGCACAAACGTAACATCCAACCAAGCAGGACATTATCTCCTTTCTTCATTGAGATTTTTCTTCTATACGCGCCCTTAGAGTACACAAGCTCAACGACTTGGTTTCTTTCTTTTGTTTCTCATACTTTGTTACATTTCATGCATATTAACTTTTAGCTTTGGCATTTAGGGATCTGTCCTATAACGAAGGTATTGAAGGACCTCTTCCTCAATCAATTGGATATTTGAAGAAGTTGACAAACCTGTAAGTATGCATTTGTTACTTCTTATAGATTTGATTTTGATAACAAAAAAATTGATACGTATGGCGTATCAACTTAATTCTGTTTTGTATCAGGATCCTGGTCAGTTGCAGTTTCAGTGGTCCAATCCCGAGCACGTTAGGATCTCTTCGGCAGTTGTCCATATTGTAAGCATTACCACCCTCTTCTCTTTTGGCTTTTTTTTTTCCATAAATAATGTGGAGTTCAAGTTTTGAGAATTTACCAGCTTTCAATTGGGATAGAGATTAATAATTCAAAAGAATTCGTGGTCATACTTGTGTCTTGGCCCAAATTTCATTTTTTGTACTCAATATTGCACAGGTCACTGAATTCCAACAGCTTCATTGGATCAATACCACCTGAAATTGGGCTTCTGTCAAATCTTTATTGGTTAGATTTAGCTGACAATAAGCTCTCAGGAAATATCCCCGTCTCTAATGACACCTCACCCGGTCTAGATATGCTGGTGAAAACAAAGCATTTGTATGTTTCATATCACTAATTTCTGAGATTATGTAGACTAATTTTATGCGATCTTGCCATGTATTGGGATGTGATTATAAGTTTGATTTAGTTTTTTCTCATAATTTTTAGTCATTTTGGAAATAATCAGCTGTCTGGAGAAATCCCTCCTCAACTTTTCAGTTCAAATATGAGCCTGGTACATGGGTAAGTTCTAGTCAATTAGCTCTTTAAACAAATAAAATTAGTATTATGTGCTATAGAGGTCAAACATCCATGTCTTCCAAATGCTGTAGAAATTTATTTAAAAAAAAAAAAAACATTACAGAGGAAATAGAAATACAAGTGTATAATTGTTTGGTACTCAAGGCTTGAAAAGAATGGTTTATAAATATTTTAAACTGTTAATATCAGTCTTTCAATCTACTAAACTTATTTTCAAGGAAAATGATGGATAAATTTCGTTGGAGCTAATTGCATATGACGGCACCACCAATCTTTATGATATCTTCACTTGTGAATTTGTTTTGCTCAGGCTTTTTGATAGCAATAAACTAAGTGGCGAAATTCCTTCAACGGTTGGATCAGTGCAAAGTTTGGTAGTGCTGTAAGTGTCACGCCCAGTATATAAGTTAATTAACTGATTTTCACGTTAAATTTCCTGAAATTTAGGACGTTCTCGTATATTGACAGACGCTTTGATAGAAATGATCTCAGCGGAAGTGTTCCGCCTGGCATCAACAGCCTTGTAAATTTAAGTTACCTGTAAGCAGATTCATCTAAACAAACAAGCATTAGCAAATGCCTTTACATTAGCCAAGCAATAACTCACTCGATGTTGCACCGTGTTTTAAGCTTATTGGATCTTTCCATATTCCAATTTCAGATCGTTGTCCAACAATCGATTGAATGGTCCCTACCCGAATCTTACAGGCTTGAATTTTCTAAACTACGTGTAAGTCTCAACTGATCTGCTAATTTGATTAAGGATTTATCGTGATATGATCCTTGAATGTTTTGATATTTCCTGTTTTGCTAGGTCGAATTAATTAGTGCGTGTTTGATCTTGAGATTTATCATTTTCATTCCGACTTCTCTCATTTTTGCTGGTTTGAGAATTGTTAACATCGAAACTTTGGATAAATAAGTTTTTGTCAATTGTTCAATTCTGATGAAAAAGAGTTTTCCGTGACCTTTGAAAACAACTTTCTGGGGTTCTCTCTAAAAGTGGATTGTTCCAGAAAGTTTCTTTACTGGTCTAGAAATCTCGTTTCTTGCACTGTTGCTATTATCTGGTTTCTGTAGCTTTGTATATATGCCGTGCTTCCCATATTAGCCTTGTATCATGCCGTGAATTGCAGGGATTTGAGCAACAATACTTTTGATGCATCGGAGTGTCCTAAATGGTTTTCAACTTTAGAGTCTCTCACAACTCTGTATGATTCTCTCTCTCTCTTTCTCTCTCTTAGTGTATCGGATTGTCCCTTCTGATATTTTGGGTACACATCTAAGTTCACTTGTCAAATGCAATTTTACTAATTTTTGCCATGCGCAGTTTACACGAGGTATTATATAATGCCGCATAAATGTATTTGCAGAAAGGTAGAACGTAGTGGACTTGAAGGTGAAATTCCTTCTTCCCTTTTCAGCCTTCCTCAACTACAGACAGTGTAAGTGTCACTTTAATCTCGTAAGTTTTTGGAAGTCAATAAAAAAACGACCATTTTCTATGTTCGATGACATTTATTTTGCTCATATACCATCTTGAAATCATGATTAATTTGCTAATTGTATGTAACTTTAATCCTTTGTTTAACCAGGGAGATGAGGAATAACCAGCTCAATGGCACTTTGGATCTTGGCTCGAACGATAGTGACCAACTAACGGTTATAGATTTGCGAAACAACTTCATTGTTGGGTTTACACAGACATCTGGAAACAAGATCGAGCCAATGTAAGCTACAAGCTTATTCTATTCGTTTGTTTGTCCCAATTTAAAATATGACGATGCAATCGACAAGGATATTATGTTGTTACGTCCTCAACACAGTTTAAAGTGGTTTTAGACCATTATTGTGTAGATTTCTTCGTGGTAAAAGAGATTTTCTTTTTCTGTATTTTACTGCAGGCTTGCTGGGAATCTGGTTTGCGAGGAAAAAGAACAGGAGCAAGCATACTGCACTGGTCATCAATATGAGTCTTCCCCATACTCAACACCACCCAATAATTGTATGCCTCTTAATTGTATGTCGTCTCAAATTTCGAGCCCAAATTGTCAATGTGCATATCCGTACACGGGTACTCTAATCTTCAGAGCCCCCTCATTCTCGGACTTTGGAAACTCGAGTATCTATACGACACTTTCGAGTTCTCTAACACGTTCATTTCAGTCTAATAAGCTCCCTGTTGATTCAGTTTCTCTGTGTTTTCTTGCTGAAAATTCACATGATTACTTTGAGATAAGCCTTCAAGTTTTCCCGTCTAGCGTTGATCATTTCAACCAAACCGGAGTGTCTGGCATTGGGTTTGTGTTGAGTAACCAAACTTTTAAGCCGCCGCATGGTTATGGACCCTACTTTTTCCATGCGGATCCATATGAATATTTTGCAGGTATTATTAACTAACTCGACTATGAGCTACATCTGTAGAATTTTTTTTCGTTTCTCACCATCAATGTCTCTCATTCAAAAGGATCGAAGGGAATGGGCGAGTCATCATCAAAGTGTATGGGTATAATTGCTGGAGCAGCTGCTGGTGGCTCTGTTCTTGTGATATTGGCTGTCCTTGCAGCAATATATGCTTTCCGTCAAAAGAGACGAGCTGAAAGAGCTGATAAGCAGAATAATCCTTTTGGTAAAACCTTGGAAATCGTTTTCAATAAAATCTCTCTTGTAATTATATAAAATTATTGTTTTCTATATATTGCATTCTGTTCATGCCAATGCAGCTTCCTGGGACGCAAGTAAAAGTAGTGGAGGCATTCCTCAGCTGAAAGGAGCTAGAAATTTCACATTTGCAGAGCTTAAGAAATGCACTAACAATTTTTCAGAAGCTAACAGCATTGGATCCGGTGGATACGGAAAGGTTAAAATTCCATGTTCCTTCTAGCGAGAAATAGTTTATCTTTTAGGTCCCAATTGTTGACTAAAATGTTCACCCGAGCATCCTTCCGCATATGTCGTTCTCAATGAGTGTTTTTATTATGAAATATTTTTTTGGAGCCTTTCTAGCTTATGGTTGCTATCCGGACTCAAGAATATACATAATGTTTTTATACTTCAATATATTCACCTACCTCTTTTCTTCTCCTCTGATATACTTCCGTTCTGTTTTTAAAAAGTTGATTCTTCATTTTTATTACGTCCAAAAACGTTGATTCTTCATTTTTATTATGTCCGAGATTAACAATTTCATTTTTATCCACAGGTATATAAAGGAACTCTCCCCAGTGGACCACTGGTTGCTGTGAAAAGGGCCCAACACCGATCTATGCAGGGTGGTCTAGAATTCAAGGCAGAGATTGAGCTTCTATCGAGAGTGCATCATAAGAATGTGGTCAGCCTTGTGGGTTTCTGCTTTGATGGTAGCGAACAAATGCTAGTTTACGAGTTTGTACCGAATGGTACACTGAAGGAGAGTCTTTCAGGTTCGTCCCCTTTTTTATTCTTCAACATAGTAAATGGGTACACTTATTTAGGAGTAGACGAGTTATTGGATATAGAAAATAATTTATGTACCGACTATTAGCCAATTTACTAAAGATAATAATGTTTTTGTTGAGTTTCATTCGGATTGTTTTTTTGTGAAGGACGAGAGTACGGGGACCATACTACACCAAGGACGATGTGAAGATGGCCTATATCCCTTCCGCCAAAACCCTCCCTATGCGAGCTTTGGTAGTATCCGTATTCCGTTAGATATTTGGCATTCTCGCCTTGGACATGCATCTTATCCGACGGTCCAAGCTATTATTTCTCGTTTTAAGTTAAATAGTACATAGTATTTGCGACGCATGTCAGCGAGCTAAAAGTCACCAGCTCCCTTTCTTTGTTCCAGAAACTGTTTCTAATTCTCCATTTGATTTACTATTTATGGATGTTTGGGGCCCTTCCCCATATTTATCAATAAAGGGATTTCGTTATATGTTGACTATTGTTGATCACTACTCTCGTTTTACTTGGATTTTTCCCCTTGTACTGAAATCTGATGTTTGTAGTGTGATTCAACATTTTAAATCCCATGTAGAATTGCAATTTAATAGCAAAATCAAAATTGTTCAAACAGATTGGGGTGGGGAATTTCGTGCCATAAATCCTATTTTTAACTCACTTGGTATTATTCATCGTCACCCTTGTCCCCATACTCACCAACAAAATGGCATAGTAGAACGAAAACACTGTCACCTTCTTGAAACAGGCCTTGCCCTTTTAGCTGATGCTCATCTTTCTACAAAATATTGGGCCGATGCCTTCGACACAACCTGTTTTCTTCTCAATCGTCTACCTTCACATGTACTAGGCAATATTTCACCGTTTGAAAAATTATTTCTTAAACCACCAGACTACACCTTTTTACGAACGTTTGGATGTGCGTGTTGGCCCTATCTTCGACCTTATAATTCCCACAAAATGGATTTTCGTTCTAAAATATGTCTTCCTTGGATATAGTCATTCGCATAAAGGGTATCGCTGTCTTGATTTTATTTTCCGTCGTGAATATATTTCCCGCCATGTTATTTTTGATGAGACACATTTTCCTCTCTCCGAAATTGCCACTTCCTCTTCAAGTTCCGGTGCTGACATTCACTACACCACCCTTCCATCGCACCTCAATATTTTACCCCAACCCTTACCCAGTTTGACAACCCCACTGCCTAGTCCCACATACCCTCCATCCAGCCCCACCTCGGTGCCCCAACCGTCACTCCTTCCCATCACCCCGGCAGTCCACAAACCTATCTCCGATGGTCCTAGCCCATCCTCGAACACCCCCTTAGCCTTGTAGCATATGGTTCCTCATGCTCCACCTTCGCAACATCCGACGCAAACTAGGGCAAAGAATAACATTTCGTGCCCTAAGGTTGCTACTGATGGCATGGTCAGGTATCCTCTTTCTCATGCTCTTTTGGCTTCTTATTCATCTTTGCCTATGGAACCTACTTGCTATACACAGGCTCTTAAGGATGACCGTTGGCGTCTCGCGATGAATTCTGAGTTTGATGCCCTTATGCATAACGGAACTTGGACACTTGTTCCTCCTCCCGCTAATAAAAATATTGTTGGATGTAAATGGGTGTTTAAACTTAAACAAAAGGTGATGGCTCCATTGACAGGTACAAGGCTCGATTGGTGGCAAAGGGGTTTCATCAACAGCCTAGTCTTGATTATGATGAGACGTTCAGTCCTGTGGTCAAGGCCACTACCATACGACTCATTTTATCTCTTGCAGTTTCTTGTAACTGGACGGTTCAACAGATAGATATTTCTAGTGCCTTTTTGCATGGGTTCGTATCTAGGGACGTGTATATGCATCAGCCATCGGGGTTTGTTCACCCTCAGTTATCGGATCATGTATGTAAACTTCAAAAAGCCATATATGGTCTCAAACAGGCTCCACAGGCTTGGTTTGCTCGTTTGGGGGCCAAGCTTAGCTCTCTTGGCTTTATTAACTTCTCAGCTGATTCTTCTCTTTTTATTCGCCGCTAGGGGTCTCATGTTGTTTTGGCTCTTGTTTATGTCAACGATATCATTATTACAGGTACCTCCTCTACCAATATTTCAACAGGTGATTCATGACCTTGGTTTTGATTTCACTGTCAAGTCATTGGGTGCCTTGCATTATTTTTTGGGTGTTGAGGTCTCTCGCACTTCAGCTGGTTTTCATTTGTCTCAACAGTGATATATTTTTAATCTCTTGAAGCGTACTAATATGGTTGATGCAAAACCCGTGGGTACTCCTATGGCCTATTTGACAAACTTGGCTGCTTTGGGACCCTTATTTGAGGATCCTACCCTTTATCGGAGTATTGTTGGTTCCTTAAATTATTTATCCTTTACGTGCCCCGATGTATCCTTTATTGTTAACAAATTATGTCAGTTTATGCATGCTCTGCGCCAGGATCGTTTGGCGGCGGCTAAGCGCCGTCTGTGCTATCTCAAGGCGACGACATCGCATGGCCTTCTTATTTCTCCTACGCCTATACGTCAGCTTCATGCCTATTTCGATATGGATTGGGTTAGGGATCCCTCCGACCGTCGGTCCACTACAGGCTACTGTGTATTTTTTTGCCCTAATTTGATTTCTTGGGGCTCTCGTAAGCAACATATTGTGGCTCGTTCGAGCACGGAAGCTGAATATCGTGTTGTTGCTGGGGTGGTTGTTGAGGTCCAATGACTCACTTATCTCCTTCGTGATTTACAGTTGCCTTTATCTATTCCTCCTGTCATTTGGTGTGATAACGTCGGCACTACCTACCTCACTGCAAATCCTGTTTTTCATGCTCGGATGAAACATGTTGAGTTGGATTTTCACTTTGTTCGAGAACGGGTTGCTAATAAAAGTCTACAGGTTCGCTTTGTCTCCTCCAAGGACCAACTCGCAGATGCCCTCACTAAACCTCTTGGGTCACCACGATTCACTCTTCTTTATAGCAAGCTTCGTTTCGCTCCCCTCCCCGTCAGTTTGAGGGGGCGTATTGAGATAGAGAATCGTGATCTCGGGTGATTGATTTACATAGTTACCTAATCTGTCATAATTAATATAATTGATTGTAATTACTTATTTGTTTCCTTTTCTCTTGTAATTCTACTTGTAATTGGTAACTATATAATGAATACAATATCACCCATATTATGAGTGGGTTCTCTATTATTCTTCCAATCTCTACTAACATCTACATCCCCAAAGCAATTTATCTCTTTCCGATCTCATCAACCACGCTCAAGTCTTTGCATGGGTCCAACAACTTGAATTCACCTCGCTTTCCATTCCCATCTCCGAAAACATTTTCCCGAATGGCAGTAGCTGTTTCTGAAGCGCTCCATGTACCTTTGGTGGGTTCAAAAACAACAAAACTGCTTCGGTTCCGTCCATTTTCTCCTCATTCAATTCTTCACTCTGAGTCGAAGGTCAAAAGATGTACAATAGCCTTCATTTATCTAGACAGATTCCAAAACACAAAATCTCATTTTTTGCTCCCACAGTTTTAATCGAGACACCAGCAAAAACCCAGCAGAAAATTTGCTATCGTAAAAAATTAATAAAAAATTCATCAGGATGAACTGCTTATGGTTATTTCAAGTTCTAAACAGAGATTTTTTTTTATTACTCCGTATTAAACATCCTATGGTTATCGAAGTAAAATCCTATGATTTATGATGGTTCTTGCGTAATGTCATGGTTTCAAAACTTAGAAAGTATTGTTGTTGCAGTTGAAACTATGGGGACTGTTGTTGCAATTAACCCAACTTGCAATGGGAATGCTGAATGTTACATTTTAAAAACAATTATGTTAAAATATTAGATATTTAATTATTTTTTTAACAATAGGAAAATTCTGAAACCCATAGCAAATCATTTAATCTCCCTCGAGTAGTCCGTGAAAGATCTTTATTATGATTAGCTGAGTGAATGTATATATATTTATGTTGTCTACTTGCCATCATATACAATCACTATAAGTGTGGTTTGTGCAATTTTTAGGTACATCAAATAGACACCTGTTATACTCTTGAAAAAAGAAAGGATAATCCTTATATTAGTGAATTTTTGAGATTTTTTTTTTTTACATTAAATAGAGCATTGATGTTTTAGTATATTATTAAACTTTTATACGATATTGTGAATTTTCAGACTATTACCGAATTAATATACTTTATATACGTTGTGTACATACTGATTCATCTAGTTTCATATATTACCAATTTTTTGCCATTATGCCAGTAAGTTAATTAATGGTCACAGAGGTTTGTTAACATGCCATAAATGAATTTCGAACCTTATACTATTCGAGAAAATAACAATATAGGCTAGATCTCAATTATTTCCAGTGTCAGACCCGTAAAAAATTCAATTATTTTAGTTTTTATGCCAAATTAGTTCTCAGGCCTTGACCTTTTATTTTGGATGCATCATTATAAAAAGGCCTTGCATTATTTTGTTTATATAAAATAAATTAATAAATGTTGATTTTTGTTTGGGTTAATTACGGTTATGGTCCTCAATGTTTAAAACAGAATTCTTTTGGGTCCATATACTTTCATTTGAGACAGTATTGGTCCCTCCTATTTAAGATGCTCGCTTGGGCCCTATGCTGGTATTGTCTGTTACTGTGACCATGATAGTCATTTTGAAGTTGGAAAAATACCATTTAAGGTGCCAAATCTTTTATATTTTTTTACAATTCGGGGACCAAATCAGTCATTATTTAATTTTTTGACCATTAAATTTTGATCCAAACTATGGGAATCAATAGTATAATTTCCACTTTTGTTTTCGTTGTAGTGATAAACAGTAACACTGCCAAAACACTATGATTTAGTGATAATTGAATTGATATCAATTAATTATTATCAAATCTAACAACATAAATATGTTATACAAATTTAGGACTTGAAAATTTGAGATCAATTCCCTTATTAATATGTATATATAATTTTGTCTCTCTTAAAAAAGTGTCACATAGTATGTCAATGTGCCTACATGAAGCTCATGCTTACCACAAGCAAGAACTCTTTTGCCACTTTCATCGACTACACTCAAATGTTTGCAAGCATCCACCGTGAATGTCATTGTTCGCTCCGCACCCATTTCCAAAAACACTTTCTCGAATGCCAACAGTTGTTTCCTGGGTGCCCCGTGCAAGGCCGGGGGGCTAGAAAACCACAAAACAGTCTCGGCTCCTCCCAATTTGCCTTCGTTCCTCACATTGAATTCAAGGTCGAATGACGGACAAAAATCTCCCAAAGCATCAATAGATATGGAATTTAAGGGAATGGAGATGTTTTTGGGGGTTTGAGCATCGACGTGGTAGGTGAAATCGGAGTAGCTTAGCCCGTCTCCAAAATCGAAAACAGTGGGACCGGCATTGAACCGGTAGGTTCGGCCCGGGTAACCATCCTTAGGGTTAGGCCTCATGTTCATGTTTGTCATTGGTATATATTCTGTGTAAGTTTGTGGGTACCATGATATTGGTAGCTTTCCACCTAAAAAAATTAAAAAATAAAAATAAGAATTTCCAAAAATTTTAAAACTCAAATTTAGTAAATCGCACATAATTTCGAAATAAAAAAACTTACTCGGATTATGATAGCCATAGATGACATCGGCTATGGCGGCCCCTCCAGCTTCGCCAGGGTACCCAACCCACAAAATACTTTTAATTTTAGCATCATTTTTTGCAAACTGCACATCCAGACCCCCTCCTGACATTAGGACGAGGATTGCGGGTCCTTTTGATGCATTCGTGATGGCTGTTATGAAAGCTTCTTGTTGTCCTGGAAGAGTGATATTGACTCTATCATAAACTTCTTGTCCGAACGATATATCGTAGCCCATTATCAAGATTGTGGCGTCTGCTGAGGCTGCCAAAGCCTTAGCTTCATTTATTTGGGCATCGATGCAAGATGTGAGACAACCTGGCGAATAGGTGGTGTTGGGGACTATCGCGGATAAGCCTTGCAAAGGAGTTGTGAATTTGCACGCATTGCCTGTACAAAGGGATAAATTTAAAAAAAAAAAAAAAAGAAGAAGAAGAAGAAGTGAGTTTATAATTATTATAGTTAGAATAAATCATTTATGCAAGCCTTGCAAGTAAAGGGTTGGTATACTTGCTATTGTTGGAATTATGAGCGAACTTTTAAAAAATTCAACAATTTAATAACCAGTGAAAAAAAAAATTAAAGATAAAAACATGTGGTTTCCTTGGTATTTTTCTTAATTTTTGTAATTTACTTTTTATTTTTTTCCTGGAAGGTTCAAATGTTGATGCAAAAACTGATGGTCCAGTTTTCTCAAGGTTCTTGATATTTAATCAGCATCACAAACACGCACAGTTATATATACCCGCGTAGTTGCCGAGCATTTGGTCTGTGGCATTAGCATAAGGCCCGATAACGGCCAAGGATTTAATCACCGTCGGAGAAAGAGGTAAAGTGTTCTCTAAATTCTTGAGCAGAACGATCCCTTGCCTAGCAGCCTCTCGTGCCAGTTCCTGATGTTGAGCCATACACACGTCTTTTGGACCCAGTCCACCGTAGAATTGCTTGCGTGGGTCCCCATTGAAAAACCCAAGCCTCATCAGCATCGCAAAGTTGTTCGAAACAGCCCGGTCCACGACTGATTCGTTTACTAGGTTAGAATTAACTGCTATTCCAGTGAACTGTTTGAGAAAATTTCCTACATTAAGGTCCACTCCTGTTGAAGCAAAAACAAGAAGTTTGGTTGTATTTTCAAGCATTAATTTTACTCAAATATTATGCTATGCATAATCAGATATCCCCAAAAATAAAAGCTAAATTTGACTTTCTTGGGATGGATAAAGTTACTCTTACACTAATTGGCCATCTAATTCATATTTTATTTCAAATTTGTTCCTTCTAGTTTCTCATTACAAGAATTTGGGCTATTATTGATAATTCGCCGTACTTTATAATAGTAACTAGCAAATTTTTTTTTTTTTTTGTATAAGTTTAATTAGTACCATTTTTATTATTCGATTTAGAAAACTAAAGAAACGGGTTTTGATTACCGGCCAATAAAGCCAACGCTGCGGCCTCCTCCGGCTTTTTGGTGTAGTGTTGGCTATTGTAGGATTCAGCTATCGCATCATAATCAGAAACTATGTATCTGTAATAAATAAATATTCAAAAAATACAACAATTAAAAAAAATTTACTTTTAGGCAATTTATTGATTTCATATATAGTTCGGACACGATGTTTTATCAAAAGAATTAGACAAGTTTCGAGATACCCATTGAGTTTCCATTCGCCACGAATTACTTTCCCGAGTTCCGGATCAGCACAGCTTGGCTTGCCATTGATTTGGTTATAAGAACACATAATACTAGCCACGTTCCCGTCAAGAACACAGCTCTTGAATGGCGGTTTAAACGTGTCCTCCAAATCTTGCTTCGTCACCTAATTAATTCACCGCAATTAATACAAAATCATCATCCTGATCGGAAAACTCATGCCAAAAATAAATGCCACATCAGCATGTGTCACGTTAACACAACACTTGCTGATGCGACACTGTTATAAGCCCGTGTTTGTATATAGGCTAATTACCACGGCGTTGAATTTTGTTCGGTCGACGTTGTTCCAATGATCGATATCATAAGCATTGTAGTGTTTACAACACGCGGCAACCTTGAGTTGCTCCTTGTCGCCATCCTCTCGCCTCTGCAAGCCTCGAACTAATGCAGTTGCGTATGCACCAGTGAGTATTGGGTCTTCCCCGGGAGTTTCTTGCCCTCGGCCCCATCTTGGGTCCCTGTATATGTTTATGTTCGGGGCGAAAAGTGTTAAGCCAGCTAAACCATAGTTGTGCATTGCTCTGGCTTCAGTTGAAATTGCCTGCATATTTATAGCACAAAAAAAACCAATAAATAAATAAATAAAATAATAATATACATATACACGAGCAAGATTAAAATGTAATAATAGCAAAATGATCCCCCCTAAAGCGTTAACAAAAAGATGTTTGTTTGTTTTTCAGTTATACCTCAATAGTTTCAATTTTTGGCCATTTGAGTCCCTATATCAAAATTTTTTAACATATATAATTAAATAACTCAATAGCTTTGGAGAACATTTTTGGGACTTCCTCGCAATTAAATTTATCACTTTCACCGCCTTACATTTGCAACTT
>MKEJ01035621.1:0-10823 GCA_001753735.1 Embelia ribes
TCAAACCGTTGCCTCTTGCTGCAAACGCCTGCCCGAGATCATAACAAATTTTTTTAAAAAATATAACCAATTTTTTTTTTATTTTATTTTTTTGAAAAAGATGGATTGTAACCATAATTCTTAATGAAGTGTCAGTTTTGTTTTCTTGTATACTTTTTTTTTTCTACTATGAAAATATCCTACGTAAGATTAAAAATGAGATGATAACAGAATAAATAATTTTAAAAAGACTAATTAATGCATGAGTCGTTCTTGGGTCAACTGAATTAATTTAGGATTTGCTTGGTTGCAGATTTATGGAAGAAAGTTGCTTATCTTAGGCTATAAAAAGAATCTATTTATATCAAGCTTAAAAGTCTAGCTTCAAGATCAAAATATCTAAAAGATCAGCTTAAAGACAGATAAATAAAATGCATATCAAATTTTAACCAAACAGAAAAATAAAAAAAAATATTGAACTTAAAAGCTGTAAGAAGACAAGGTTGGACTTACTTGCAAAAAAGGACCAAATATGTTACATTTTCAAAATTTAGGGACTATCACTATCACAATAAAAACTGTAGGACCAAATGGAATCATGAGACCATTTCTGTAATTAATCCTTTAAAAA
Organism: Embelia ribes; assembly: GCA_001753735.1. NCBI lineage: Eukaryota > Viridiplantae > Streptophyta > Magnoliopsida > Ericales > Primulaceae > Embelia > Embelia ribes. Next base: position 611 of record MKEJ01035621.1, read on the forward strand.
GGTGTGTTCTAACAACTTATTTACTTCCTATTATTACTGTTTTAGTATCTGCAAAATTATAATCCACTGAAGTGCAGCCCATGTACTCCTCCTTGTGGGTATTATTTTATTTTTTTTTATAATATTAATTTAAATATTTTAATAAATTAGTTTTGATCATTTCTTTTTTTATGATATTTTTTTGTATTTTTTATTTTTTTCAGTAATTATAAATTTATAAAAGATTGATTGGTAAGATTTAGGCTGAGAAATATTTTTACGAAAAATTAATATTTGCTTAGTTTAATTTTAGATATATAAAAATCTTACAACAAAAAATATTTTAAAAAATTAATATTGAGTTGGATAATATTTTAAAAATTTATGGAGAATATTTAGATTGGTAAAAATTAGTTTATATTCTTAAATATAATTTTAGTAATTTCTATTATGATAATTTATTTTATTGCTATGCAAATATATATATGAATATTTTAGTATTGTGCTTAATATTATATAAAATTTAATTTTAATTATTTCTATTATGGTAAATTGATATATATATATATATATAATTTTAATAATTTCTATCATGATAATTTTTTTTTGTTTTAATATTAATTTCACACGATACATAATTTAAATACTTTCTAATATGATAAATTTTATTATTTTAAATTCTAATCTCATAACACACAAATCATCCTGATAAATATGGCAAGTAGAGTAGTAGTTTGAGAGACAACTTTTACGTACATAACAAGATTTCAAAAAATAGGTTCGTTATATTTGATAATTTTACTAAATTATCTTTATTTACTATGCTTTGTAATATTAAAAATTCACATTTAATAAAGGATAAATTTATAAATAATACGAAAATAAGTTGTACGGAAAGATTAATTCTTTGCATAGATTTGGAGAGGGCCCGCAGAGGGAGGAGCCGAGGTTGAAAAGGAGGAATCTTCCAAAAACTCTGATCAGTGGTAAGATTTATTATTTTTAATTTTTGGTACATAATAATTCGAGCTATACACATTATTATATATAGAATATATATATATATATGTATATGCAATGTATGTATGTATATACAGCTGGTTGAGCTGTCCCCAAATTGCTTACCATTCAATTTTATGAAAGTGGTGTTGAAAATGACTGAGAAAGAAAGATGGGAGAGGAGAGGAGATGGGGCCCTAATCATCAATGGCGAATTTAATGACATCACCACTTGCACAGACTATTTAATAATGCTTATCTATATGCAGATTATATATATATATATATATATATAATTTTTTTACATAGGATTTGACAAATAAGCAGAAAGAATATTAATTTTTATTTTTATATATTTATATTGATTTTTATCTTTCATGTATCAATTCTTAAATGGAAACACGTAGAAAAACTCTACCTAATTGTATATATAAAATCCAATCGCAATCATTAATACTTAGTAGGTTTCTTCTCACATGCTTTGACTCTTTTTAGGGTCTAATAATAATAATAATAATAATAATAATATTACATATATAGACTAAACAAACCAATATTTGTGCTTTCAGCTACACGGATGGAAACGAATCGAAGTGTTAATGAACAACATAAGTTGCCCGTGAACTTGATTGACTGTAAGGGATGCTAATTACAGAAATAACTTTAAATTTTGTAAGTAAAACAAAAATGTGCACATTCAGGCTTTGGGTTTTTGTATTGACTGTAGGAGATATTGTCTTTTTAATTCTAAAAATCTAACAAACTAACTTAAATTATAAGGTACTAAATTGGAAGGAGTGGATGGATATATGTTTAACACATACATGTAAGTCAAACATTGTCACTAACACCACATAATATGCAAGTCGAACGTTGTCTGGAACGCCACATAATATGTAAGTCGAACATTGTCAGGGATACCACAAAAATACGAGTTTGATCCCTTGTGAAAATCTCCTCGCGTGGAAAGATTTACAATTTTTGGCTGTCTTGTATGCGTTTAGTAAGCTATACATGCACAAAAAATAAAATAAATAATTTTTTTTGTTAGGGTACACACACAAAAAAAGATATACTCCGTATATGTGTTTAGGTATGGAATGTTGCATAAGGAATTATAGAAGTCTCACTAAATGACAATAATTTATGAGTAATTCTGTAAAGTAGTGTACAAAAATGTACATAATACAGTTACGTTGATATTTTCTTTAAAAATATGATCAATGCATATGATTTAATCACATAGGTACTAGTATATTTTCGGTATTGGCAAAATTTTTCATGTTTAAAACATTACATATTCTTTGTGGATTTAAAAATTTACACGTTGTGGCCCTCTCTCACACAAGTAGTAAATTGCATGTGTCTACCACTCATTTTATGACACTTTCAATATAAATAATGGCGTGTAGGAGGCTATTGGTGGTTTGGTTGGATATTTTTGTGGGATATGAATTTGGAAGTTATCTTATAATATTGCATCCATCTATGTGTTAATTTGTTGCATAGTATTCAACAACTAAAGATAAACTCCTATGTCATTTTCTATATTGGAAAATGATGTTTTAGCGATTAAATTTCTTTGGAGTGTATTAGTTCATTAACATTTGTTGTTATGTACTGAACAATGGGTTCAAGAATTCAGGTGTCGTTGCTGGTGATTTCCATCCTTGTTTTGCTTGTAGCGGCTCAGGATAATCAAGACTGTAAGTTCAGTATCTTCCTTTTTATAGTTTTCTTTTGTGTTCTCAGATTTTCTCCGAATTATGTATTTATTTTTCTCACTTGTCATAGACTGCTTACTGATGGAGCTTGTTTTCTCCTTCCACTATGAGCAATTCGAGAATTATATCTATTTTTATTAAATCTTTTTAGTTAAAGTTGATATGACAACCTAGGAAGTTCTTTATATTAGAGATCATTGTTCTTGTGGTGTTTAGTATGAGCATTTTTCAATGGACACTGGGTCTCATAAAATATCTCAAGATGGTCTAGCAAAGCTGTTCTTTTGTTTTCGGTGCTGTGTCCCGCTTTGAATTTGCTCAAGTATGCAGTTGTCTTCTCCAAAATCTTTTGCGGGAACTTCAACATACATGTGGATTGGATATTTTGTTGAGATAAGAAGTTTTATCGAACAATTGTCAAGCTTATGTTTAATTCTTGACAAAACCCCTATGTAGTTGCGGCGTTGTTCTCTCTCAAAAAGGAGTTGAAAAACACACCACCCAGCTGGACAGGATCGGATCCATGTGGCACCGGGTGGGATGGAATTCTGTGCACCAATTCACGCATAACCACTATGTATGCTTCAGTATTATTTTCTATTTTTTCCCATAAAGTGTTTCTTATTATGCATATTTGATAGTTTGATTGCAATCTATGGGCTTCAATTTCAGATCACTGGCAAGTATGGGGTTGAGCGGCCAGCTCTCGGAAGATATTGAATCGTTGTCGGAGCTACAAACACTGTATGCTATATTTTCCACTTTTGGTACTCTTTATAAATGGGGTTTCCTAAAGCAAAAAATTTGAAATATCTGAAAAGGCACAAACGTAACATCCAACCAAGCAGGACATTATCTCCTTTCTTCATTGAGATTTTTCTTCTATACGCGCCCTTAGAGTACACAAGCTCAACGACTTGGTTTCTTTCTTTTGTTTCTCATACTTTGTTACATTTCATGCATATTAACTTTTAGCTTTGGCATTTAGGGATCTGTCCTATAACGAAGGTATTGAAGGACCTCTTCCTCAATCAATTGGATATTTGAAGAAGTTGACAAACCTGTAAGTATGCATTTGTTACTTCTTATAGATTTGATTTTGATAACAAAAAAATTGATACGTATGGCGTATCAACTTAATTCTGTTTTGTATCAGGATCCTGGTCAGTTGCAGTTTCAGTGGTCCAATCCCGAGCACGTTAGGATCTCTTCGGCAGTTGTCCATATTGTAAGCATTACCACCCTCTTCTCTTTTGGCTTTTTTTTTTCCATAAATAATGTGGAGTTCAAGTTTTGAGAATTTACCAGCTTTCAATTGGGATAGAGATTAATAATTCAAAAGAATTCGTGGTCATACTTGTGTCTTGGCCCAAATTTCATTTTTTGTACTCAATATTGCACAGGTCACTGAATTCCAACAGCTTCATTGGATCAATACCACCTGAAATTGGGCTTCTGTCAAATCTTTATTGGTTAGATTTAGCTGACAATAAGCTCTCAGGAAATATCCCCGTCTCTAATGACACCTCACCCGGTCTAGATATGCTGGTGAAAACAAAGCATTTGTATGTTTCATATCACTAATTTCTGAGATTATGTAGACTAATTTTATGCGATCTTGCCATGTATTGGGATGTGATTATAAGTTTGATTTAGTTTTTTCTCATAATTTTTAGTCATTTTGGAAATAATCAGCTGTCTGGAGAAATCCCTCCTCAACTTTTCAGTTCAAATATGAGCCTGGTACATGGGTAAGTTCTAGTCAATTAGCTCTTTAAACAAATAAAATTAGTATTATGTGCTATAGAGGTCAAACATCCATGTCTTCCAAATGCTGTAGAAATTTATTTAAAAAAAAAAAAAACATTACAGAGGAAATAGAAATACAAGTGTATAATTGTTTGGTACTCAAGGCTTGAAAAGAATGGTTTATAAATATTTTAAACTGTTAATATCAGTCTTTCAATCTACTAAACTTATTTTCAAGGAAAATGATGGATAAATTTCGTTGGAGCTAATTGCATATGACGGCACCACCAATCTTTATGATATCTTCACTTGTGAATTTGTTTTGCTCAGGCTTTTTGATAGCAATAAACTAAGTGGCGAAATTCCTTCAACGGTTGGATCAGTGCAAAGTTTGGTAGTGCTGTAAGTGTCACGCCCAGTATATAAGTTAATTAACTGATTTTCACGTTAAATTTCCTGAAATTTAGGACGTTCTCGTATATTGACAGACGCTTTGATAGAAATGATCTCAGCGGAAGTGTTCCGCCTGGCATCAACAGCCTTGTAAATTTAAGTTACCTGTAAGCAGATTCATCTAAACAAACAAGCATTAGCAAATGCCTTTACATTAGCCAAGCAATAACTCACTCGATGTTGCACCGTGTTTTAAGCTTATTGGATCTTTCCATATTCCAATTTCAGATCGTTGTCCAACAATCGATTGAATGGTCCCTACCCGAATCTTACAGGCTTGAATTTTCTAAACTACGTGTAAGTCTCAACTGATCTGCTAATTTGATTAAGGATTTATCGTGATATGATCCTTGAATGTTTTGATATTTCCTGTTTTGCTAGGTCGAATTAATTAGTGCGTGTTTGATCTTGAGATTTATCATTTTCATTCCGACTTCTCTCATTTTTGCTGGTTTGAGAATTGTTAACATCGAAACTTTGGATAAATAAGTTTTTGTCAATTGTTCAATTCTGATGAAAAAGAGTTTTCCGTGACCTTTGAAAACAACTTTCTGGGGTTCTCTCTAAAAGTGGATTGTTCCAGAAAGTTTCTTTACTGGTCTAGAAATCTCGTTTCTTGCACTGTTGCTATTATCTGGTTTCTGTAGCTTTGTATATATGCCGTGCTTCCCATATTAGCCTTGTATCATGCCGTGAATTGCAGGGATTTGAGCAACAATACTTTTGATGCATCGGAGTGTCCTAAATGGTTTTCAACTTTAGAGTCTCTCACAACTCTGTATGATTCTCTCTCTCTCTTTCTCTCTCTTAGTGTATCGGATTGTCCCTTCTGATATTTTGGGTACACATCTAAGTTCACTTGTCAAATGCAATTTTACTAATTTTTGCCATGCGCAGTTTACACGAGGTATTATATAATGCCGCATAAATGTATTTGCAGAAAGGTAGAACGTAGTGGACTTGAAGGTGAAATTCCTTCTTCCCTTTTCAGCCTTCCTCAACTACAGACAGTGTAAGTGTCACTTTAATCTCGTAAGTTTTTGGAAGTCAATAAAAAAACGACCATTTTCTATGTTCGATGACATTTATTTTGCTCATATACCATCTTGAAATCATGATTAATTTGCTAATTGTATGTAACTTTAATCCTTTGTTTAACCAGGGAGATGAGGAATAACCAGCTCAATGGCACTTTGGATCTTGGCTCGAACGATAGTGACCAACTAACGGTTATAGATTTGCGAAACAACTTCATTGTTGGGTTTACACAGACATCTGGAAACAAGATCGAGCCAATGTAAGCTACAAGCTTATTCTATTCGTTTGTTTGTCCCAATTTAAAATATGACGATGCAATCGACAAGGATATTATGTTGTTACGTCCTCAACACAGTTTAAAGTGGTTTTAGACCATTATTGTGTAGATTTCTTCGTGGTAAAAGAGATTTTCTTTTTCTGTATTTTACTGCAGGCTTGCTGGGAATCTGGTTTGCGAGGAAAAAGAACAGGAGCAAGCATACTGCACTGGTCATCAATATGAGTCTTCCCCATACTCAACACCACCCAATAATTGTATGCCTCTTAATTGTATGTCGTCTCAAATTTCGAGCCCAAATTGTCAATGTGCATATCCGTACACGGGTACTCTAATCTTCAGAGCCCCCTCATTCTCGGACTTTGGAAACTCGAGTATCTATACGACACTTTCGAGTTCTCTAACACGTTCATTTCAGTCTAATAAGCTCCCTGTTGATTCAGTTTCTCTGTGTTTTCTTGCTGAAAATTCACATGATTACTTTGAGATAAGCCTTCAAGTTTTCCCGTCTAGCGTTGATCATTTCAACCAAACCGGAGTGTCTGGCATTGGGTTTGTGTTGAGTAACCAAACTTTTAAGCCGCCGCATGGTTATGGACCCTACTTTTTCCATGCGGATCCATATGAATATTTTGCAGGTATTATTAACTAACTCGACTATGAGCTACATCTGTAGAATTTTTTTTCGTTTCTCACCATCAATGTCTCTCATTCAAAAGGATCGAAGGGAATGGGCGAGTCATCATCAAAGTGTATGGGTATAATTGCTGGAGCAGCTGCTGGTGGCTCTGTTCTTGTGATATTGGCTGTCCTTGCAGCAATATATGCTTTCCGTCAAAAGAGACGAGCTGAAAGAGCTGATAAGCAGAATAATCCTTTTGGTAAAACCTTGGAAATCGTTTTCAATAAAATCTCTCTTGTAATTATATAAAATTATTGTTTTCTATATATTGCATTCTGTTCATGCCAATGCAGCTTCCTGGGACGCAAGTAAAAGTAGTGGAGGCATTCCTCAGCTGAAAGGAGCTAGAAATTTCACATTTGCAGAGCTTAAGAAATGCACTAACAATTTTTCAGAAGCTAACAGCATTGGATCCGGTGGATACGGAAAGGTTAAAATTCCATGTTCCTTCTAGCGAGAAATAGTTTATCTTTTAGGTCCCAATTGTTGACTAAAATGTTCACCCGAGCATCCTTCCGCATATGTCGTTCTCAATGAGTGTTTTTATTATGAAATATTTTTTTGGAGCCTTTCTAGCTTATGGTTGCTATCCGGACTCAAGAATATACATAATGTTTTTATACTTCAATATATTCACCTACCTCTTTTCTTCTCCTCTGATATACTTCCGTTCTGTTTTTAAAAAGTTGATTCTTCATTTTTATTACGTCCAAAAACGTTGATTCTTCATTTTTATTATGTCCGAGATTAACAATTTCATTTTTATCCACAGGTATATAAAGGAACTCTCCCCAGTGGACCACTGGTTGCTGTGAAAAGGGCCCAACACCGATCTATGCAGGGTGGTCTAGAATTCAAGGCAGAGATTGAGCTTCTATCGAGAGTGCATCATAAGAATGTGGTCAGCCTTGTGGGTTTCTGCTTTGATGGTAGCGAACAAATGCTAGTTTACGAGTTTGTACCGAATGGTACACTGAAGGAGAGTCTTTCAGGTTCGTCCCCTTTTTTATTCTTCAACATAGTAAATGGGTACACTTATTTAGGAGTAGACGAGTTATTGGATATAGAAAATAATTTATGTACCGACTATTAGCCAATTTACTAAAGATAATAATGTTTTTGTTGAGTTTCATTCGGATTGTTTTTTTGTGAAGGACGAGAGTACGGGGACCATACTACACCAAGGACGATGTGAAGATGGCCTATATCCCTTCCGGCGAAACTCTCCCTCTGCGAGCTTTGGTAGTATCCGTGTTCCGTTAGATATTTGGCACTCTCGCCTTGGACATGCATCTTATCCGACGGTCCAAGCTATTATTTCTCGTTTTAAGTTAAATAGTACAAATAAGCATTTGTATGGTGTTTGCGACGCATGTCAGCGAGCTAAAAGTCACCAGCTCCCTTTCTTTGTCCAGAAACTGTTTCTAATTCTCCATTTGATTTACTATTTATGGATGTTTGGGGCCCTTCCCCATATTTATCAATAAAGGGATTTCGTTATATGTTGACTATTGTTGATCACTACTCTCGTTTTACTTGGATTTTTCCCCTTGTACTGAAATCTGATGTTTGTAGTGTGATTCAACATTTTAAATCCCATGTAGAATTGCAATTTAATAGCAAAATCAAAATTGTTCAAACAGATTGGGGTGGGGAATTTCGTGCCATAAATCCTATTTTTAACTCACTTGGTATTATTCATCGTCACCCTTGTCCCCATACTCACCAACAAAATGGCATAGTAGAACGAAAACACTGTCACCTTCTTGAAACAGGCCTTGCCCTTTTAGCTGATGCTCATCTTTCTACAAAATATTGGGCCGATGCCTTCGACACAACCTGTTTTCTTCTCAATCGTCTACCTTCACATGTACTAGGCAATATTTCACCGTTTGAAAAATTATTTTCAAAACCTCCTGATTATACTTTCTTTCTCACTTTTGGTTGTGCTTGTTGGCCTTATCTTCTCCCTTATAATAAATACAAAATGGATTTTCGTTCCACTCTATGTGTCTTCCTTAGATATAGTCCTTCGCATAAAGGGTATCGCTATCTTGATTTTATTTCTGGTCGTGAATATATTTCCCGTCATGTTATTTTTGATGAGACATATTTTCCTCTCTCAGAAATTCCCACTTCCTCTTCAAGTTCTAGTGACGACATTCACTACACCACCCTTCTATTGCACCTCAATATTTTACCACTACCCCAACCCCTACCCAGTTCAACAGCCCCACTGCCTAGTCCTACGCACTCGCCATACCACTTCGGGGGTCCTCGAACCTATCACCGATGGCCCAACCCATCCTCAAACACTTCTTTGTCCTTGCAGCGTATGGTTCCTCAGGCTTCGCCTTCGCAACATCCAATGCAAACTCGGGCAAAGAACAACATTTCGTGCCCTAAGGTTGCTACTGATGGCATGGTCAGGTATCCTCTTTCTCATGCTCTTTTGGCTTCTTATTCATCTTTGCCTACGGAACCTACTTGCTATATACAGGCTCTAAGGATGACCGTTGGCGTCTCGCGATGAATTCTGAGTTTGATGCCCTTATGCATAACGGAACTTGGACACTTGTTCCTCCTCCCGCTAATAAAAATATTGTTGGATGTAAATGGGTGTTTAAACTTAAACAAAAGGTCGATGGCTCCATTGACAGGTACAAGGCTCGATTGGTGGCAAAGGGGTTTCATCAACAGCCTAGTCTTGATTATGATGAGACGTTCAGTCCTGTGGTCAAGGCCACTACCATACGACTCATTTTATCTCTTGCAGTTTCTTGTAACTGGACGGTTCAACAGATAGATATTTCCAATGCCTTTTTGCATAGGTTTTTATCTGAGGACGTGTATATGCATCAGCCACTGGGGTTTGTTCACCCTCAGTTATCGGATCATGTATGTAAACTTCAAAAAGCCATATATGGTCTCAAACAGGCTCCACAGGCTTGGTTTGCTCGTTTGGGGGCCAAGCTTAGCTCTCTTGGCTTTGCTAACTCCTCAGCTGATTCTTCTCTTTTTATTCGCCACCAGGGGTCTCATGTTGTTTTGGCTCTTGTTTATGTCAACGATATCATTATTACAGGTACCTCCTCTACCGATATTTCACAGGTGATTCGTAACCTCGGTGTTGATTTTTCTGTCAAGTCATTGGGTGCCTTGCATTATTTTTTGAGTTTTGAGGTCTCTCGCACTTCAGTTGGTTTTCATTTGTCTCAACACCGATATATTTTTAATCTCTTGAAGTAAACTAATATGGTTGACGCAAAATCCGTGGGTACTCCTATGGCCTCTTCGACAAACTTGATTGTT
>MKEJ01035624.1:0-20513 GCA_001753735.1 Embelia ribes
AAAAACATCCCTCACCTGAGCAGAAGTAAAAGCACCAGAAAAAGCAGGTAACTGTGGGCCCGGCCGAGTCTCGGAGGATAATTCTCCGTGCCCAACAGCTTCATCATCTTCCACCCCACCCAAACCGGCTAAACCATCAACAGAATCACTCAAATAAAGCGGAAAAACAGGTGAAATCTTCACCATACCCGAACCTGTTTGCCCAGATTGGTTTTGAAGGCTACCCATAACTGATTTTTTGATAAGAAGGCAACCAAAACCAGTTGGGTCATACCCAAAAACACGATAGAATGAAGTTATAATGAAGTCTGGCCTAAATAGAGATAACCCAAGAGAGTCCATGTCTTTTGGCCCTAACGAACCTGCATCTAACAATACATGCCAATTGTTCTGCTGAGCCAAAGCCATCCACTGGTACGAGTACTTAGCCCCAGTGACCCTCGATTGAACTGGGAAAACAAAAAGACCCACAGCCGAGTCCTTTTTCCTCTTTTTCTTATTCGAAATCTGCTTTCTCAAATCTGCTGAACACAATTTAAGGGTTGGCCATTTAAACCATGAGCTGTACACTTTTGCACCCTTATCCTTTGCAGCCTGGGCCATCCAGTTCACAGACTGGCTCTCGTGATCAAACATTGTCAAAAGTTTCTTATTCGTATGAAAAGGGTATGACTCAGCAAGCAATTTAAAAGCAGACCCACGACTAACTGTAAAAACTAGGCCATATTCATTCTCGGGGATATTCAAATAATCCATAATCCTAGTCTTTATATCATGTTCCATAGTGCCTTTCTCAGCACCTCCGTATAAGGCATGGTTACTCAAATTCGCAGTTATCTCAGATAAGCTAAACGTAGACGATTCCCAGTAGTGAACCGATTGCAAAAACGAAAACAACCCAAATCCACAATAATCAAGGCATACCTTAGGAGGTGAGACCAATAAGTGAGAGTACTCACCTACCCTCAACTGGTCAATCTTCTCTGAGGACTGGTATTTAGGATACATCATAAGAAACTTCTCAAATGCCTCGTCAATATCGGGGATAGATTCTTCATCCTCGAACGTCCTTTCTGCAGCTAAGGAGGTGGCCTTGAGGAACTCCTTTTGTGTGTGTAAGCGAGCAAGGGATCGAGATCGGCCCAAACCATCATCTTGACTGGGGCCCGGTTCCAAGTCCATGACTTGGGATTTTGCTAGGGACCCATCTTCGGAAGCTTCCTCAAGAGCCTCTCTTAGCTTGTGTTCTTGCAATTTTCGGAGAAATGATGGCTTTCGTTTAGCTTCCTCAGCTGAAGGGGAAGAACCGTCTTTACGCTTGCTCTTCTTGTCCATTATCAGAGCAGCACAGTGAGATATTGGTTTCCATAGTGATAGATACATTGAAGCTTTTATCTATGTATATATATGTGTATATATAACACTGAGATAAACCCTAGAACAATAATCAGCTTAAGCGCTAGTAGCACAAGACAAGGAAAATTCCACTTTCAGCCCATCAAATTGAAAACCCAGAGAGGGTAATGATTTTTAACTCTCAAATCAAGGTTAAAGATTTGGTTTCAAAAACAGAAAAAGAATGGAAAAAGTCAAAGTGCCAAGATCAAGAATTGGGGCTAATGATATGCAGAACCAATCCAAACCCTTGATTAAATCTGGCACTAATTGAAAGAGGATTCTGAACAAATTGAGCTGGACTAACAGAAGGGTGTTGAAATTTAAATCTTAAATTTCTAGGGTGACAAGGTTTAGGGCTAAAAAATAAACACAAATAAGGGCCAAGATCAAAACCCAAATCCCCAAAAAAATGACTCAAAAAAGCATCAATTTTCGAAATAAATTAAAACTCACAACAAATTTAGCAGAGTAAATCAATTTTGGGGAGGACTTGGCTGATCCAAAATCCAAAGCCCTTGTTACTCTCTCTCTCTCTCTCTCTCTCTCTCAAGCTTTTCTGCAACCAATTGAAAGCAAGCACGCACATTTACTTCAGTTGTGACGCTAGTGAGTCCAAAACATTACCCAAAACCGAAAAAATAAGTTCACTCTCTTGTTTTCTCTCTCTATCATTGACCACTACCTGTACCTTCTGGGTATATATGAATTAAATACTAACAGTCCCAATAGTTTTATCCAAAATTCAATTTGGTTCTCATAGTTTCAATTGACACAATAATAGTTCCTTACTTTTCAAGATGTTACACAATTGATCTTTATTATGAATGCCATTATTTTTTGGGTACATTGGAGTCCCTAGGAGGGGATATGGAAATTGAACTCAAAACTTTCATCTAAAGAGATTAGTTATGGCGGCTAAGTTAGCTCTTGTGGGTTTGGTAGGATACAATCATTTAAAATGATAAATTTATGTTATTTATTTAGGAAAAAATTATTCTTTTTGCAATCACTTGTAACAAATCCTATTTTGAGTATTTTTAGGTGTTTAATGTGAAAAAATCTCTAGAAGGAACCAGCTATGTCAGTTTTTCTAATTTTGGGACTAGATCAATCCCTATTTAAAAACTTTGTGGATTATTAACACCAACCTCTTTGCCAGTAGAAACAAACACAGTGACATTTGACTTTTTCATTTGTTGCTTTATTGGTAGACCCAGTCTCTTTTTTGCCTTTAATTAATTGGATTAGTTTAAGCGTTTGTCGTGGGTTAGTGGGTCCTCCTGTAGTCAAAATATTCAGTTTAAGTCCAAATACCTTACCAATTTTTTGAAGGGATGGAAGCACGAAGGATACGAAATACGGAAACTTGATTGGGCAAAATTCCCTTTTTATCCCCCTCACACTTCAGCCAAAGTCTAATTAATATACTCCCTTCGTTCATAAAAATATATATATATATATTTAACTTTTCATATAAATTAAAAAATAATAATAAATAAAAAACATTAAATATCTTTTTTTTTTTTTTTAAAGAGATAAAATAAATACAGAGTTTGTAGGTGTAGGTCAACATTAGAACACGTCAACGGTAATGATTGTATCCAGCGTTCAACCTCCAACCACATTGACACGTGGCGTGAACCCGTCTGATGTTAATTAAGTGAGCAGTGTTTTCAGTTTACTTTTTATTTGAAGAAAACAAGTACATCATCCGCTCAATTTTCTTTTTATTAGTTTTTTAAAATTATCTTAAATAAATTTTTTACTGAAATATATTGTTTTTGCTAATAATTACCACTTTTCATATTCTTATTAGTAAAAAAATAAAAATTTAATATTTTAACTATATTTATAAAAAAAAAAATCTCAATTTATGTGAAAAGTGAAGTGGATTTATTCTTTTAAAAATATGGAAGGAATAGCTTTTATTATATTATTATTATCCGGTACACGTGTATATGTATAACAACTGTTCAGACAGTTGTGGCACAACTTGTCCAAGTGTAGGGTATCAGAACATTGATAACCCAACGGAGAAGCGGGACAAGAAATTAAAAATTAAATATTGGGCATCGCATAAATTATTATAAAATATTAGAAATTATTACGGAATTTTTGAAATAGTATAAAATAATTTTTATACTGAAACATAGAATACTTAATTTGTTTTTCAAAATTATATGAAAGACGCCGAAGGTTTGGTTAGTAAAGATTTAGATCAATCTCCGTTGGCGAGGGATCATAGACAAAACATGAGCCAGCATCTTTTATCTAACCTTCGTGGAAAGCTGAATCTGAGGGTTGAATTGGTCCCCCACAAGTGTCCATTTAAAATAATGCGATTGAGTTGGAAATAAGTCAAGTGGAGCCAAATTTTGACCTATTCATGCTTGATTTATTAGTTTACATGATCTGCTCAAACTCGACTTATTTACTTAATGAGCCTATTTTTTTTTCAAACTCATCTTGTATGAGCCCAAGCCGAGCCTGGGTTTGTTTATGAATAATTTTGTTTTTTTGGATTTATAGATATTATTTTTTGTTGATCTATTAATTTTTTAGATAACCATCATTAACTTGAATCTGCTATATAGTCGCCAACTACTAACCTCGTGCTAACATATATATCAAATAATGACTTACGTAAAAATTTTCAACTTAATATTATAATCAACAAGAGTAAAGTTACTTAAAAATGTATTATTCTAGTAAGAGGATAAATTTTTCTTTTAATTGATTACATTGAATTTGACCTATATGTGCTTATGTAAGTAAATTAAGGCTCTTAATTTTAAATATCTACTTTTGAAAAATATATTTAAAATATTTGATGATAAGAAATCAATATAAAAGTAAATAAATAAATTCAATTCTCTATGGTGAATTAATGTTTCTAATGAGTTTTTGAAGAAAAAATAGGCGATGAGATTAAATCAAAGTATTACAAAGTTTGACAATCAAAGAGCCAAGAAAATTGAAGAGTTGAATCTCAAGATTGGAGATCAAATAGTCCAGAAAGCATAAAATCGTAATGCAAGTCTGAAGATCGAATGTTAGCTAAGAAATGATCAAGACATGTTCAAAAGTTTTAGAATTGGCTCATAAAGGTATTAGAACCGGCCAACAGAAGAATGAGGTGGAGACTACATCGAAAATTTGGTTAAGGCATAGGTCTGGCTATGGACCCCACTTGGTTCAACAGAGAAATCCCTTAGGTCCGGCCAGCGGGAGGTAATATTGAACATACACAAGTCTGGCCAGAAGACCATCTAAGTTTGGTGGAGCACTCCTAGGTCCGACCATCCGATACAACACCAAAATGATGTGTTTTATGATTTGAAATTTGTGAAAAGATGCAAAAAATCAAATCACAACAGTTACATATTCAAAATTTCAAGTCTTATTTCCTATATAAACAAGGTTCCATTTCATAAGATATATTCTCATCATCTTCCATACTAAAGGTTTGATCCAAACAACCTCCATGTCCATAATCTTTGGTGTGAGATTATACATCCTAGAGCTATTCATTTATATTATTTTGGAGAGGATTCTTGTTAGATTGAGAGTTATAAATCCATATTCAAACTCAATCTTATAAGATTTTTACCAATCTTATTAAAGAGTTGTGTATAAACTCTTAAGATAGGACTGATTTGAGTAGTTCCTGCAGGCCTACTTGTATATGGTTTGAGTATTGCCCGTAAGCGTATTCGTGTATGGTTGGATGACACCCGCAAGCTATTCATTATAAACGGTTGAATAGCATCTACAAGCTACTCTATTTAAATGGTTGGATAGCACCCGCATGCTATTTGGTGACATGGTTTGGTTTGCACCAGTGAAGACCAGACGTCTTGTAATTTTGATGATTAAAGTTATATATAAAGGAATCCAAGGGGAGGCTTGTAGACTGAAGGTAGGGAATTACATCGATTTTTGGGCGAATCAGTATAAAAATTGGGTATCGTGTTATTTTCTCTATCTTTTATTATTCCACATATTTATTCTTGCTACACACAATCAAATAAGTTGTCAAAAAGAAAATTTGAGAAGAAATTATTTTTAAATAAGTATTTTTATTGAAAATTAATTAACCCCTCCTAGGCTTGATATTTGGGCTACCATATACATACAAATGCATGAATCTAATAAGCCAAATCCTAAACGAGCCTTATTCTGTTGTTCAGGCTCGACTCATTATTAAATGAACGAGTCCAAGCAGCGCATTTGACGAACCAAGCCCAGATTTGTTCTCAAACGATTAGATTTATTTGTATCCCCATAATTTGGTAATTGCGTTGAAATATAATCCAAATATCGTTGAATACATGTGGCTAGTGACCAATTTTTTTGTTGGGAGGGTCAAATTCAATTATTTTCAAGTTAATTATGCAGTTTGAAATCAGAGATATTGGGCCTGAGTAATACACATCATAAAATATTCAAAATTTACATACCTATTCTACACAAATATTGCCGCATATCAGATGACCTGAGAAGTTGCATGAGAGGCCGGTATACTTTGCTATCGGGTGCCGCTTTACTACATTGTCTACCAGCGAGTGAATGAGTCCGTCGCTAGATACACATGTGAATCTACTTATTGTAACAAATCGCAAGATTGTTTAAGATTATTCATTTCATTTGGATCAGAGAACTATTTGCTTACATAGCCAAACAGAGGTGAATTAAGCATCCGCGGTCCCAAGCGAGGGCACAGGCGTGGTGAACCCGACCTCAGAAGTTTTTGTAAATTACCTATACAAATTTCAAAAATTTTCAATGCTGCATGAAAAATATTTATCCCATTTCATTAAAGAATAGAATTGAGACTCCAACCCGAACGTCATGCATCCACCACTAAAATCAAGTAGCCCAAATACATTAATTGGTACCACAAGAAATTTCTTTTAGAAACAAAAAAAAATTCAATAAAAAAGAACATTTCGTGGGTAATAATAGGGAAGAAATAAAACAGAAGAAAGAAGGTCTGTTGGAAATTACTACCAAATGTTATAAAGTTTTATATTTTTATATAAATTTTCATTTTTCTTAAAATAATAAAGGCTAGTAAATTTTGATAAACGATAATTAAATTTCCAAAAAAAAAAAAAAGAAGAAAATATTTATAATATGGTTTAGTTTTGAAGTATGAAAGTGAATTTATAAGATATGTTGATATTTAGTAAAATTTTTGTATCATAGTCATGCATGCAATGCACTATAATAGTAAGGGTATCAGATGAATAACAAGCTGCCCACAAGTTCGGAGTATATTCATTTACGCTAACACTTTTTATCATCTTATTAAATGCTAAAGGCCAAAAGGTCAAAACTAGCTACAATTACAGAGTTTGGCTATATTACTTTTGTAACCCCCTTTTTGCAGTCCTAGGCTTTTAGTTTCTATATAATAACTAGAGTAATTAATTACTCAAGTGGAATATTGTACAAAAGAGAAACTAATTTTGCTCCCAAATTTGTACCCACCCTATTTCAAGAACCTAAAGTCAGCATATAGGTGAGTGATTAAACTTATCCCATTGGCTTCTAGCACTTTCACACATTATTGTTAGTTCCAAACTTTTAGGGGGTGTGTTAGAATCAAATTAATGGACAATATCTAATTTACAAGCAATCGGCTAGTTGGAGTGCACACTTGACCCGCATATTTATGAATCCACCAGCAGTCCCACGGATCCAATGGAGGCAGACCCCGTACCCACACTTCATTGGATTTGTACAACGCTGGGTACGAGTTGGGTCTGAGTCTGCAACTCAGAACCGCAAGCTGGCCAAGAGCAGAAAAGATTATGGTTACTCGATTGACATACCATGTTAGTCAACTATCATGTGGGTAGACCCGACCTGCACTCACCCCTGACCTACGTACCCAATGAGTACATGCGTGCAAGGGTGACACACTTCCCTTCTCAAACCCCAGATACACAAAACGTTTGTGTCCGCTACCCACAACTCCGACGAGTCCAACCAGGTACAATCCCCCAGGTTAAATGAATAACTCTACTTGCTAGTGAGATGTCAGATTCCAGCTGGTGTCTTAATGCCGTAACCATTTTTACATTGATGCTTCCTTGTAAGATTATCAACATCAGTATTAACATACCGGATTCGATAAACATAAAAATTAGGCTGTCGCAAAATTTAATGTGAAAATACCATGGTCCCGATGACTATACATCACAAAGTATGCTCACACGAGTACCCTTATAAGTAGCACTCCATACTTGTTTTTCTTCATGTAACAACAACGAGAAGACCAAAGTAACATGGCTTCGAAGCAGAACATCAAAAAGTGCCTTTTGCTTTCTAGGGGATAAAAAGCACAAAGGGAAAAAAAACAGAAACCTACAGATAATTCAATTTCAATGAAACAATAACAAAATTGGTCGCATGTAGTGATTAACTTCAATTGCAGTACAGCATGAACGCTCAATGGAAGAAATAGGAAAATGACAAAAATAAAAGAGGAAAAGTAAAATTCATAATCAACTATCTGGGAACAAAAATAAAAAATAAAAAGTGTTGGCCAAAGTAAATAGGGTGCTGCTTCTACACTTTTATCTCATGGGGGAAAAAGTTACAATCATTATAAACTTAATGAGCATGGGACGATGATCCCGAAATCAAACAATTCAGAGGTTCTTTTTTGCACTTTCTAGAGCTTTATTATCGTTCACTAATGTCCACTGCTTCACATTGGTGTACCCGGCTATTAACACAAACTGAGAGAAACATAGAAGCATAATCATGGCTTCAAAAATAAAAGGATACTTCTCCGGCGGATGCATGACCAAATACACGAGATGAAGAACGATGGAACCCAAAAAAAGAAACACAATCAGAATCAGTTTCACACTGAAGGTGGACTGTGCAGCCTTCTTCTTTTCTCGTCGTCTACCAGGTGCATGATAAAGAAGGGAATATAGAAGGTAGAGAGATGTATATGCCAAAATCAACTTATCACGACATAGCAACGGGAACATGGACAGCATTGCATAATGCACCATCCACTTGTAAAGAAAAGGCTCTTCCATCGCCAAGAGGCTTGCTGGTATCAATGGCAGCAGAATAGACTTCTCGTGCACTGTTTTTAAAATAGTAAATGGTTAATCTACAAAATTGATATAATTTTTTTTTTCAATTCACTTTATGCGCATTTTTATCCCTCGTCTCTCTCCAAAACAATTGAATGCCAATGTCTTCTAGAGTGGCCCTTTTGCAAACATTTTACAGGCACACAAACAATGGTTTGAAATTTTAAGGACTTGAAACAAAGAAGTGGGATTACGAGAATGCAGTCACATGCAAATAGCAAGTTTTAACATAAACAAATGAAGGAAAGAAGAGGTAATTTAAGCAAACCTTGATATGAAAATAGATAGAATGAGAGAGAACTATTAAGCAGCCCATATAGGAAGCCTTGTTTGCTGGGAGCCCATATCTGTTGGACCATTGAAGGTAGGAAGGCAAAAACAGTTGCACCGAAACTAATCATCTTTAGAGATGGAATGGTGAACAATCTTTTCCACTTGACTAGGATTGACGAGGTGCACCAGAAGTTAGCGACATAATCCTCATACAAACCCCTCTCAAATGGAGCTAGGCGTGAGAGAACCTGAATCCATGGGCTAACTTAGTACCAAACTAATAATATAATGAGATACCAAACAAGAAGAAATGAATTTACACAAATTAAGGGATAAGGCAAAGAGAAGATCATTTGAGATGACAAGACGGGGAAAACAGAGAAGAAAACAAAAAACCACCGAGGAAATAACAAGGTTGAGAACATGTGCAAACCTCCAAAACCGAGTCAACTGAATGCAAATATGGCCACCAAACAAGAGCAAATGAACCTAAGACCACAAAGGCTAGTTTTAAGACCTCAAAAACTGGACTTCGACGCCTTATGCATTTGCCCAAAAGATGGCCAAAAAATGCGGGGGCAAAATAAGCACTCATCTGCAAGTGAAAACAATTTTTTGGCACATATATCAGCCACTGAAATCAGCATGAAATATCTACATGTTACAAGAAAATTAGTAATGGCAAGAGTGAGCATGAAATATCACATGGCAAAAACAATAACAAACAAAATAGTGTGCATGTAAGGTATCAACACCTGTTTGTGATTGAGAGACAAACTGAACAGGAAACAAGCGACAAGATCTTTCTCGGAAAGGATTGCAGCAAAAGCTCCAACGGCAAGGCCTAAGCTAATACAATTGTACTGGAAAGAAATCAAATAAGAATAATGAATAACTTTCACACAATTCATTCTGTAGGATCATAAAGAAGTGTTCTTACTAACTTGTGCACCATTGGCACATGTTAAGGAGCTTAATTCGGTTGTACACTTGTACCGAACAAACAGAATCATAGAATTTTTTACTTTTTCAAATTTAACAAAATCACTTATGTAGAATCCTCTAAATAATAATTTCCAAAAAAAAAAAAAAAAGAATCCTCAAAATAAAAGCTTCTCATGCGCGAAAAGCCCACATTTTAGATTTTGTAAAACAAAAACAAATGTTTGTAAAGAGGAAGTTCCATTCGACACCTGAAAGTGGCCGTGGTCAATCAGAATCAGGCATGGATTAAGCAAAATAACTGCAACATGCCACAGGACATCACTTTTATTTTTCTGTCTACTACGACGGCCTGAATAGCATGCAATGATAAAATAGAGAACAGCAGGAAAGAATGTCATTGCGTCTGAGGACAAAACAGTCCACCTCATCAACAGCTTTCTGCAAAGAAATCATTGCAGCAGCTAAAACATTTGGTGGAATATGCTAAAAGTTTAACAAAATGGATCAGAAGAAAGGTGTGAGCCATGTTCTCAGAATTATAATTTCTGATTTTGTTCTCATTTCCACTGGTTTTCAGATTGCAAAGAATGAATGTATATAAACCATAAGGAATGGTGGAATTTATTATAATTAACGGAATGAAGAAAAAAAGTGTAGGTCGTGTTCTCAGAAGTCAGAATAATACTTTCCAAAAAAATTGAAAATTATTTAATTTCTTATATTATTTTTGTGCACATTGGTTTCGATATTGCAAGAACAAACTTCTTAAAACCATATTGAACTTGGTGGAATATATTAGAATTCTAGATTCTGATTCTGTCTTGTTTTCACTAGCTTCAAGATTGCAAAGATTGAACATTTAAAAACCACATCTTTTTTACGTGCTTTTCAACTACTTCTGATAAAGAAAAACTAATATGCTAAAGTACGCACCCAAGATAGGACTCATGGCCACGGGAAGTGTACAGTGAAACAGATTCGGGGTGGAATTTTCTGAGGAAAAGGCCATGGAAGTAACTCTGATAAGCAGTAAGAGGAGGGTAGTCAAGTCCCCAATAGCTTAGGTCATTGGAGGAACTATTATGATACCATTCACTCGTTGGGTGATTGAGCGTGATCTCCATCCAATGCCGCTGTGCTTCAAAGTCCCCATACTTGGGTGCCTTGCCAGCACCAGAATAAGGGTGTATGGATACGGCTACTCTTACTAAAAGCGCGAACAAACTGATACAAAGGAATGAGGCGGTGATGCCCTTATGAGAAAACCACCACCAGATGGTGTCCTCATCTTCATCTTCCTTCTTTGATGGCTTTGATCTCTTATTGTTCTTCATTCAATTTACCTAATCAACTTTCTGAGTCTCGAATTTAGTAGAACATGTAGCTTATGGCAAGAGCTTGACCAAGGACTGCCAAGGAAAGATACTTGTCATAGATACACGAAACAAATAAAACGCTAGATATCTGCAGTTCAGTACCATTTTTTCTAATAGCATTTGGGCAGAAATTAACACTTTATACACATTCATAGGTAAGGTAATGAATCAGCCAGAGTTAAAGAAAACAATTGTTTGCCACTGGGTGGCACTACAATCAGAGCAGTTTTGTCAAAAAGTTATTCTTTAAACAAATGTAAATTCTAACAGTCTACTTGTTATGAGGAGATTAGCTAGGAACAAGTAAACAAGATCTACCTCAAACTCAGCACAAAAATAATGATGGGGTAGGAAATGAAACATTTCCAACTATGTTCTAGCTTTTGGTCTCAACTAATCAATTTTATCATAAAATCAACAATGAAATATCAACCCCAAGAATGTGCCTTCCCACTTGTTCAGCTTCTAAAACCTAAATATACATAAGGGCACTCCCACTACAGCCTCTATCTTCAACCCCTAAATTTTAATTCCCACACTCAAACTTCGAAATAGAGGTAGAAAATAGAGAATGCTCAAACCATACCTCTTAAACTTAAAAATAAAATTGCGTATGAAAAGTAGTACCCCATTACGAAGAGATCACTGTAGCAAACCTCCTATTTTTAGGGGATTGAAGATTATTTGGATACACTAATGCAAGGGTTCCTTTAATTTAATCCCTAAAGTTTAGAGAACCCATTTAGGGATCACTTGCGGGAACTAAAGGACTACTTAAACAGTCTTTGAAGATGGCAACAGCTACAAAAAATTTAGCTAACTGCAAATCTCAATGGAGCATTTCATCAAACAAGTGATGTTCACAGCTAACATCAGAAAAAGACAACCAAATACCAGTCAAGAACTATTTTTCAGCACAATTAGCTATATGCCAAAACATGAACAAAATCACAGCATCGAAATCAAGGGGCATATGTAAAACATATACATACATACATTATATATATGAGGTTATATAATTGGTATGTACAGGAACAAAATCACTTCTTGAAGATTCGGTCATGCAAATTGGGGTTAGATAATTGGGCAAAATTGAAGAATAACCTTTTTTTATTGGCCAATATTGGAAACAAAGCACTAATTTTTCTCATGGGCAAAGTAGTATTGTTGAAGATAAAAGGCCATTTCCAGCTTCAAAATCAGTCCCCTACTTCTAAAATTAGGGATTGAGCACAAAAAAACTCTCCACCACTGTAACTATACATCATTTGGTCTCCCCTTGTTCAAATGTAACACTATACACTCTCCTATAATAAAAATGAATAATATATTCAGAATCATATGTGTTATCTGCGTATACATGTATAGGTGTATATATGTATTAAATATGGAATATATATTATTTTCATGTTATAAGCTTTTAGGATAGATAGGATTAGTGTCAAACTATCTATAATGGAACTCTATAATAGGATAGTATAATAGGATAGAGGTTTAAAATTTAGGGAGTAAATGAGGGAAGCGTTTAGAGAAACCGGAGGGAATGCACCAAAGCTTTGAGGTACTGCACCCCAGTTAGAAATTTGCCACAATATTGACATGGGTTCCTCGATCCATAATTTTTTTTTTTTCAAATAATTGGACTCATATTTTTCAACAAGTGATCACTACAAAAATTTATGTATTACCATTATAGCCCTTTCATTACTCTGAAGGAATTAAATAAAACAAAATAGATATGGGTACTTTTGGTATTGTATATTTCATTTGAATTTTAAAATATTACTTTTGATTTTTTCCTAAAATATGTGCCGGTTAGAATGGCCCCATTATTCCCTTCGTTTACAAATAATATTACTAGTTTCTATTGCAGGCTATTATTGACAGATTATTTTTTGGAAAAATACAATAATTACAAAATAAAAAGAAATGACACTATTGCCTATTATTAATTACTAGTCATTGTGGCACACGCAATGCATGTGCGAAATATATTGTGACTTTACGTCGTTATGACAACAATTATTGAATAAACAATCATTAATCGATAACAATACAATGAAAACATTTACATAAATAAGATTAAATTAGATTTAGCGGTATTCACATATTTGTTGCAGTAGACAGTGGAATAGAATCTTGTGATAATATTGAAGAATCAGATAAAGAAATCCACATTTTTCATAAACGGTGACCTGAAAAATATGTCAAAACCATTAAGACTTTCAATTATTTAATATAGTTAAAAAATGAATTGAACAATATAAGACGGAATAATTGTGCTTGGCTAATTTTCAACCCATGCGCATACATGATATCATCTTCTTATCGGTACACCTATCATAAAACTGTGCATGAAATATGTTTGCTGCATTTTAGAACATAATTTTATATTGTAAAAATAACATGAAAATAATAGTAAGTGAGTAAATAACTAACTGTCTGAATGCCCTTGTCAATCCTAAAGTCTCCATATCTGTCAAAACAGGGCAAATGGAATAAGTTGGAAAAAAAAAAATTATTTGTTCATAAATTAGAAATATGACTAACCATTAGGTTTATGTTAAAAATCCAGTGTTTTAACAGAAAAAACAACGATCTTACTTGAATAAAAAATAGAGCTATTAATGGAGAATTAGTTCCAAATTCATGCCCAAAAGTAAGAAACTGATTTTAACCACAAACACAAGTTAAGTGGAATTTTAAAAAAAATTAAAATTGAAACAATCATCAAAAACCCCAATTGAACGGAACTTTAAGGTTTTTTTCATCTCTGCACATAAGTATTCAGATCCAAAAATAAAAAATCGGACAAATAAGCCCATGTAGTTATCCAATTCCGTGCACTTCCTAGAATCCTATTCACTGAAAAAGAATATACTAATGAAATACCCCTTTTTCTTAAAAAAAAAAATTAACTAGGAAAATTTGAAATGTGAAGACTTTGAAATTCAGAAATAGCATACAAAACCTCCCTAAAAAAATTCTATGTTCTAAAAAGCAATGCATATAGGACAAATAGGCATAACAAGCGTTCAAGTTCTGCATTCCTTAAGAACGATTCCAGGGATTGAAATAACGAAAACTCATTAAAGTACATCAAGTGCATTGCTTCGCTACTGGGTCTGTTTAAAAATCAATTTGGTTAACAATTATCAGAAAAGCCTTTTCGTCACATTAGCAATTGAAAAAAAGTCTTATCCAAAACATTTAGAAAAAGCCTTAAATTAAATGGGGAGAAATTTGAAACTCATTCAAAGATGACAATTCATCAAACAATTTCATTACATGATTAGACAGCTAATCAAGATAAATAAAAAAGTAATAAGAAATTGAATGAGAAAATGATTAGACAGCTAGTCAAGTAATTTTACAAACACCTAGTGGGCAGGACTCACTCTAAAAACTCAAATTTGTTTCGTTAGTAGCCAAAAATAAGGAAAATTACTCAAAAATAACATACCAGTTCAAGTATTGACTTGAAAAATATAACTATACTTGTTATAGTTGTACATATTTACATATATGAATCTGTAAAAAGCCTACAAAAACATAACATACCAGTTCACATTGCCCGTAAGTGTGTTGATTTGTTCATTAGATCCCAACACTCAAATTAGTCGAGCCATCTCCCAATTAGGAATCGTGTTTGTCAACGTATCCAGAGTGAATCTACAGTAGAAAAAAAAAGTATAAATCTCAGCTTAACAAATAACAGTATTAAACAAAGATCACTAATCAGTGTCACCAGGTAGGGGTTAATAATATGCCAAAGAATAGCAAATTAAGTCCATGCTAGGGGTGAGGACAGATCTGGAATATTAATTAATAGTTGAATCAAGAAAATAGATATATAAATATCTTTAAGAGTCAAAACCCCACCCCAAAACTTAACTAACTAATTCTAAAATTAAACCCCACCCTAAAACTGATAAAACTAAACCATTTTTTACTTCATTATTTGCAATTTCTACTAATCAATCCAATTCCCAGAGACATGACATCAAATCAAGCAATTTCAAAATAATTTATCCAAATGTATGTAAATGAATTTATAGAGGGAGCAGAGAGATGTAGATATACCAATCGATTAGGAGCAGAGGTATATATACCAATCATTTAGTGCTATGAATTTGATCATGAGATCAAAAGTGTCTCTTTCTCCCAGAATTTCAGATTCACTATTAGATTGTGAAGGTAAATGAACGTCTTTCGCGTGTGCAATTTGCCTTACAACATACATAAATTTTGAAATTACAATTTTAAACAACATAAATTTTAGCACTAACTAATTTCAAAACCTGTAATAAAATTTCCAATGCAGGAAAAAACACGATAAAAGTTGTCTATATACTTATTTCTTTAAAACAGACAATAATTTTTTAAACATCTTTTAAAATAATATTTCTGGAAAATAAGTTTTGAATATGTTTTTTCCAAATAAATGTGTTAACATAATATTTTTTTTAATACTATTTTTACAAAATTTGAAAATAAATTCGTACAAATAAAATTTGCTTATCTAATAGTTTGAAAATCTCTTAGAAGATGTTTTAAAAATCTCTACAGGGTTTAAAACAAATGTATACATACACACATACATACACACACACACACGCACACACAAAGAGAAATTATTATCAATAAAAAAAACCGCAATAAGCCGACAAAAATCAATCCAAAGGAATGTCAAATTTCACCATTTTTTTTTATTAAGCTAATTTTCGAAACAAAAACAATTAAAAAAATAGTAACGGCTAGAGAATATACATGTTAACTGATCCCAAATCAAATCAGTGATCCTATACTGAAGAATTAAGAGAAATTATAAAATTTTAATGTGAAAAGTAAAATAATACACTTATTTTGAACAAATGTTTATGTGGGTAGATCAAGTGAGTTGATTTTGTTTTAAGTTAAGGGAGATGGAATAACAACTTAGACATTTGTGCAGTTTAAGCACATAAATTTGTGTAATTATATCATTAATCCTACAGGATTGAACACAAATTGAATGAAACTTGAGAGAAAAATTAAAAAATAATAATAATAGAGAAATGGAAATTAAATCAGGGAAATGGGTGAAATTAGAGAGACGCTGCAAATTACAGTAATGAAATTGTTATTTATCACTGCGACGGCGTGGCTGAATCCGACGAGAGAGAGAGATAAGGATCGGATATATGAGATATATATGTGTGTGTGTGTGTGTCTATATCGATCCTTAAAATTACAAAATTACCCCTAACATGAATTTCAGAAACCCTAACAAGTAACACCGGTTGCAGTCCTCTCTCTCTCAATCTCGGAGTTGATGATTGTGTCAACGGCTGGGATTTGATCTAGCGAGAGGTAATTTGAGTTTTTGTTATCTTTGAGATTTTATTAAGTTTTTGATGGATGGTTTCCTTATTTGGTAATTTTTGATTGGTTAATTAATTGACAATTTGCTGACATACAACAAATATACATGAGGTGTTGTCATTTTAGCTTTTGATTATTCTGATATTGTTGATTAGTTAATTTGTGTTTCTTGGTTTTTAATTTATATTAATATTTTGCTTGATTAATATGATATTATAGTCAACAAGATAGACAATCCATAACCTTACAATTTAAACACAATTTCAAGAATAAAAGTACAGGAAGGAACTCTCAAATCAAAGGTCACGAATAGTCTCACTTCTATTTAACTCCTTTCAACATCTAAACAATATTCTATTCCATTTTAAAACACCCCTAATTCCAAATCCTGTCTTTTTCCAACACATGATTCTTACCAAATCACAAAACACGATTATCTTACAAAGATTTATATTTTGGTTTCCATTACCACCACTACTTAAAGAACTTGTTCAACATGAATATTGATATTAAAACCAATGGCAATTATCAAGAGCAGACTCTATGCGATTTAATGCATGAACATGGCATAGCCTATTAACAAGAAGCTGGTAGATATAAATGGTCATGGTCATGCTCCTAAACTTCCCACCTTATTCTACAGCTAAACATTATATTTCACAAATATCTCAATTAAAAATAGTAAGAAGAAAAATGATGCCATAAGAAAGATCAGGTGAGAAAGCAAGCAGTTTTGAAAATAGATATACACATGACAGACAAAAGAGAAGTAAGATTTGGTATTGTTGGCTATGAATTTTGATTAATCTAATATTGTCGAATAGTTTGGTATTGTTGACTATGAATTTTTATCATTGGTTTGTGTATGAATTTTTATTTATACGAGGGTTTGTGATTATTCTGAAATTTTTATTATTGAATTTTTATTTGTAGATGTCGTCGCAAGAAAAATCCATACCCCCAAGTCAAACAAGTTCATGAAACGTCTCAAGTTCAAAATTCGAAACCAAAAAAAGGAAAGAAGAGAAGTAAGGTTTGGGAGCATTACATCCAAGGTGTCAATGAGTTTGGAAAAGATAACACGACATGTACACACTGTAAGGAAGTCTTTCAAGCTGATTCTAAAATAAATGGAACTAGTGCATTGAAAGCTCATTTACTTAGATCAGCAAAGTACCTTGTTAATGTTCAAACTAAACAAGCACAATTGGCTATACGAGCTAGTGGTGAATATGGGAAGGGAACTGTCGTAACTTGGAAATTCGATCCAGAACTAATTAGGAAAGCATTGGCTAGGATGATAGTAATTGATGAGCTCCCCTTTAAATTTGTTGAAAATGAAAGATTCAATCAGTTTATGGCAGTTGCATGTCCCAATTTTCATGTCCCTTCAAGATATGCAATTGCACGTGATTGTGTTGGTCTCTATAATAGTCAATTTGAGATTTTGAACTTGTTTCTTAAGAATTCATGTCAAAGGTGTGTCTTACGACGGACACATAGACATCGATTCAAAAAAATAATTATATAGTCCAAACTGCTCATTTTATTGACAATGATTGGAAATTGCACAAAAGAATACTTAATTTTTGTCCCATTTCTAGTCATAAAGGAGAGGCCATTAGTTCAGCAATCGAGAAATGTTCACTATTGGGAACTTGATGAGAAAGTGTTCACTATTACGGTAGATAATGCTAGTTCGAATGATACAGCAATTGGCAATTTTAAGAAAAAGATGAGCAATTGGGATTTCAGCATTGTAAATAGTGAATTTGTTCATACTAGGTGTATTGCACATATACTTAATTTGATTGTCACCAATGGTTTGAAAGACAATGATAAGTCTGTTGAGAATGTGAGAAATATAGTTAGATATGTGAGACAATCACCCGCTAGATTGACAAAGTTTAAAGAACGTGTTAAGATTGAAAAAATTGAGTAAAAAATCTTTATGTTTAGACGTGCAAACTAGATGGAACTCAACTTACATGATGTTGGATGTGGCTCAACAATATGAGAGGGCTTTTGATAGGTTGGAAGAGCTAAACCCATATTTTAAAATCGATTTTCAAGATTTAAAATGGGTCGACAAGAAGGATGACTTTGATTGTGTGGTATATGGGGTAGATGGAAATGCCGTAAAAGTTCCGATTGTAGTTGATAAAAGACCTTCAAGTAAGGATTGGATTAAATGTAGAAGATTTGCTACTTTGTTAAAGCACTTTTTTGATCTAACTCTAAAAATATCGGGATCTTCGTATGTTACTTCCAATAATGTTATATGCATGAGGTTTATGGTGTTTATTCTCTTTTGAAAGAATGGATAGTTAATGAAGATTGTAAATTAAAAAAGATGGGGGAAGAAATGAAAAAGAAATTTGATAAGTATTGGGGAGATCCGGAGAAGATGAAGAGTTTACTTTTTGTTTCAATGGTGCTCGATCCTCGGTACAAATTAGAATTTGTAGAATATATATTGTGCAAAATGCATGGAGAAGAAATGGGCATAAGATTGGGGAAAAAATTAAATGATACTTTGCGTCTTTTGTATAATAATTACAAGGCGCTAAAAGAGCCTCGACTTGAAGGTGTCAACACCCAATCAAAAAGTAGTATTGTGTCAAACAATGAGACTAATATGGAAAAGGATGTGCGGAAAAAATCGTTATTTGCCGAGTTCAAGAAATAAAAATTGATAGAGAGAGGTTTGAGTGATGGTAG
Source organism: Embelia ribes (assembly GCA_001753735.1). NCBI lineage: Eukaryota > Viridiplantae > Streptophyta > Magnoliopsida > Ericales > Primulaceae > Embelia > Embelia ribes. Next base: position 19,199 of record MKEJ01035624.1, read on the forward strand.
TAGTTCGGAACTTGAAAAATATTTGAAGATAATGAATATTTTGAAAAGGATATTGATATTCTTGAATGGTGGAAGCAAAATTCTCAGTCATAGATTTCCAATACTATCTTCCATGGCTCGTGATGTGTTAGCGATTCCCGTGTCCACTGTTGCCTCGGAATCCGCATTTAGTGCCGGTGGGCGGGTGCTTGATTGTTTTAAGAGTTCTTTAACCCCTAAGGTTGTAAAGTGTCTTATTTGTACTCAAGATTGGCTTCGTGCATCAAAGAAGCTAATTAATATTGAAGAACTAGAAGAGATTGAAAAACACGAAGAAGGTAATTTTTATTTTTAACTAAATATATATTTTTATTGGTTTCACTTGATTATCAATGAATATCTTTTTGTTTTATTTTGTGTTTAATTTTCAGAGTTTTCGAAGACTACGGTGCAAAACTCATCCCAAGTATCAACATTATGAGAGGCCTTGATGAATATTTTGATTTGTTACTCATTTTAATTGTTGAGTACTTATTTTGATAGTGTGATGAAATTTGAAAATATTTTTGTTTTGAATTGTATTTTAATTATTATTAGTGTTGCCATTTAATATTGATATGTTTTGGAACTATAATGACATGTTGAAGGTATTTTTTTATTATTATTATTGGTTAGTTTGTTTTTGTTTGTTTTTTTTTATTAATCACTAATTAGGATTGCTTAAAAAAATTTTGTGCATTTTTTATTGTAGGTGTCAGTTATTACTATTTATAAAAAACTTATGTGCATTTTTTTGCAGCTCATAAATGTTGAATTTTCATCAATTCAACTATCATCATGAAAAAGAAAGCACAAATTAATATCACTTGGTTCAAAAAAGTTTGAACCGAACCGAACCAGTTCAGTATTATTAGTTTATTATTAATTTTGGTTTAAATCGGTTCAAAACGGTTAGGACCGAACTGAGTTAAATTCGGTTCGGTTCAGTTTTCTTAAGGAATCGGTTCGGTTCGGTTCGGTTCGGTTTTATTTTATTAGCTGTCGGTTCGACCGGTTCGGTATAAATAGTTCGGTTCAGAACCGGTTGAACCGATTGCCCACCCCTAACCAGCGCCTAGGCAAGTGCATGGAGAGCTTTTAATAAGGCTGCATCTTATTCATCTTAATACTCAGAGAAGAAACATATGTGCCTAAGATAAGAACAGTGTGATCAGATGTGCAGAAGTGACGCAATCTGAGACATTCATAATGATCAGTTCTAAAGTGTAAATGGTGTGCAGATAGTTATGCTGATCTAACAAAGTTACTTCGAAAGCCTACAAAAACTTGTCCACAA
>MKEJ01035634.1:0-11374 GCA_001753735.1 Embelia ribes
CCCCAATCGCCGCCAAGTTTTGAAAATAAGGTAACCATACCCGCTCCTGCCCCCACCCCCAGATACATATTTTGAAAAAAATCATTTCCCTGTCCCGAACCCACCCCGCACCAAAGTAACAATAATGATTTTTCAAAACTTAAGACAAAAACTAACATAATTGGCAAGTTTTGTTACCAAATACTAACCATAATTTATAAAGAAAAACTGTAAGACACATTAATAAATCCATCAACTATATCCAATGAACATGAATTCAAATATGACCATACAACCAATATTCTAATGATATCCAACATGCATTGACCAAATAACCAATGTTCCAAAATAGCGTACAAATTACATTATCCCGAACACTAAGTACATTACATACGAATTCATCAAATAACAAACATCTATGATCAATTTTTTAAATAAGAAGTAGCACCACTAACCAACATTTCATCTGTATTGAGAAAAAACAAAAGTTAAAATATAAACATTAAACTTGATAAAATTTAAAGCAAATAAAGTAAAGAATACCTTTATCATCTGATTCCATTTCATTGAGTAAAGTAGCATATTCGTTGCCTACTTTAGAATTTAATTTCAAACAACCTATAAATATCAAATATAATACTATAGAAAGAATGATTAATTAAAATATACAAAATTATTTGTTATTTCATAAGATATTTGAATGGATAATTTAATACTTTACCAGTATTTTCAACACTCCATAACCAACTTCTAGCACACATCAAGACCTCTAAAGTAGTTGAATCAAGTCGACTATGATGAGGACTTAAGATATGACCACTAGTACTAAATGTAGATTCAGAAGCTATAGTAGAAATAGGAATCGCTAATACATCCTTCGCAATTGCTTGAAGTGTTGGATACTTGATGCCATTCAACTTCCACTACATTAAAATATCAAAATTTGAACTTCTAGGTAAAACCTCATCCTCTAAATAATGATCCAAGTCTATTTTAACAAATGAAGTTCTAGCTCTTTTTTTCTTCATGATATATGCATCATACTCGCTTAAACCATTTTCACTGACATGACTAGCATCAAACATTGGAAAGCCACTACTAGTGTCTTTATTCATTTTAAATTAATAATCAGAAACCAAATCCTAACACAACTGTAAGATCTTCTTAACTTGCTCAAAAGAGTTAAGTCTATACAATTTTTCATAATAATATTCAAGCAACTCCATTTTGTATCTAGGATCCAAAACAATAGCTACCCCCATTATATAATGAGTGGCACTCCAATATTTATTAAATTTGCCTAACATCTTTTCTGTCATTTTTTAAATCAATTCATTGGAGGATTCAATCCACTGAGATATTGCCAACTTGGTCTCACGGATCTTAGGAAAATACATATTGGTAGTTGGATATTTAGTGCCAGAAATCATTTCAGTGATAGAATTAAATAATTTCAGTTTTTCACAGACAGTCTTTCACAAACGTTGTCTTAACCAACTGAATACATCCTCATATGAAATGACAATGTTAAGCATCTTGTAAGCAGAATTCCATCTAGTCGGACAATCTAAAACCAAATTTTTAGTGCAAGGGATTCATAATTATTTGGTTGTCTCCTTAAATTTTCCCTTCCTTTTAGGTGGGGCAGTCCAATAAGTTATACTATCCCGAATCCTTTCTGCCCCATCTTTCACCACTTCTAACCTATCTTTTACTATCAAATTTAATATATGTGCATAACAACGCATGTGAAGTAAGGACCCATCCTTAACAAAGTGCTTTACTTCAACTTGTCCTTAATTTTATTAATCATGGCATCATTTATGCTACAATTATCTAAAGTGATAGTGGACAATTTCGTATCTACGTTCCAATCCATCAAACAATCAACCAATGCATTATAAAGTCTATCACTTGGATAAGGGGCATAAACATAAATGAACCTGGCATAATAAAATTCACATTCAATCATTATATATAATGAGAATTTATAAATATAAGAATTTATTATTACCTCAAAATGTGGTTGTGTAACGTCCAAGAGAAATCAATGTAATGAGTAGTAACAGCCATATATCCCTTTTTTTGATTGCCTACAGTTCATATGTTTGATGTAATGGCCACTCTTCCTTTAAGACTATCTAATAACTTCAAAGTCATCGATCTCTCATAATTATACACTTTCAGTATCTCTTTTTTAATAGTGTTTCTAGAAGGAACTTGAAATAATAGTTGGAGAGAATATATAAATCGCTTAAAACCAAGATGATCCACTATTGAGAGTGCATATTCATGCATAATAATTGCATTTGCTAGCTCTTTCCTTGAATTTTCAGCATCATAAAATCTGGTACCCTACTCTTGCTTATCTTGCAAGCCCTTAGGCATAAGAAATGTTTGCCCTTTATTCTCTTTCATGGCAATCTTGCATTGAATATATATCTCGATGTGTTGATGCAAGTGCTTCATTCCATTTTTTTATTTTCCACCAAGCAATTTCTTGCAATAATTACATTGAGCCTTATCTTCTCCATTAACTTTAACCTTTGTAAAATGTTGCCACTACACTTTTAAGCCTCCCTGCCCTAGTTTGTATTGTCACCTCCAAATTATTCCTTGTCTTAACCTAAGATGTTGGCACAAATTCATTGGATGTGGGATCATTAGTTGAAAGATTAGAACATCCTAATATATTTGGTTGATGTGCAATTTCTTCTTAAATGAGTGCTTAAGAATTATCAACATTTGTCATGTATATATGCTATTGAGTTATACATAGGAGCAAATTAGTGAATAGTATGGATATGCCAGCTATCATTAACCAGGTTGAATAAACCTAAGAGTATCATAACTTTCATTTAATAGTAGAGGTTAATTTCATAATATTTATAACTAGAGGCATCATTCATAAAACTTTTAAATCGTGACAATCAACAAGCACACAAAATACAAGAAGCATTGCAAAAGTAAATAAAAACACTATAAAAAAGGAGATACTTAAAGTGTATTGAATGACGAAACCTTATCAAACACACGTAAATACACAAACACACTAAGAAAAATATGAACAAGTAAATGAGGTAAAAAGCAAAAATCAAGCATCAATAACTAATAATCAATCATAACACATTAATCTTGTATTCTTGATTATAAATATATAGACTGAAATATGAATAAAAACCCCTAGTAATAACCTCAATAAGTAGGAACCCATCTCTGAAAACAAAAACAAACATAAATCCATATATATCTATATACAGTTATAGTTACACAAACCCAAATAAACATTTGCACTGATTCACAGGAACCTATATACATTTACACAAATCAACACCTATACCAATATATACATCACCACATAAAAACACAAGCCTACATGTAGTTTACAAAAAGTAAGCGCAAACCCATTTTTTTTTTTACTCAAAGATTCCAACTTTGCACTAATAAACACAAATCCATACATATATCACATCAATAAACATATGCCATAATTACATTTGAACAAATGAAAACAAGCCCATATACTTCTACACAATAAGCAAAACTACACAAACCCAATGTAATCAAAGAATTAGAAATAGATAAATTATTCTCATAACCAATTTTAACAATCAAACCCAAAACACTCATTCCAAAACCTAAATCAGCCAGCTCAGTACAAGCCTTAACCACAGAAGTAAAAGTTGAGGAAAAGAGCTTATCGTTGAAGAGGTCGTGGTGTTCTCCGGTGGTATGAGAGGTGGCAACTAGCAAGAGGAAAGGGGAGGAGGAGATTGCCACTACTAACTGTCGAGGGAGGAGGACTTTGGCACTGGCCACAACACTGGATGCATCATCACCTCGAGACCAGGGGAGAGCAGGCCGCAGGACAGGGGGATAGGAGCAGTGTGTTGCCGTCGGGACTAAGAAGAGATACGAGAAAGAATATGGAAGGGGAGAAAGAGCCGCCGTTTCTAAAATCTAAATCTGAATCTGCATGTGGAAGTATCATATCATATGGAACCCTAATGTGAGCAATAATTTAATTTCAAATGAGCGGGTCAGGGTCAGGTATTGGTTCAAGTATTAACATTACTATCCCCATTCCCGCCCCCGCCTTTGGCAAATAGGTTTTCCCTGAACCCGAAATAGAATCTGAACCCACTCAAAGCAGATTTTCCCCATGAAAATTGGGGCGGGTTCGGATGGGTACCCACAGGTTCAAATTCAATTGCCATGCCTATTTGTTACGCACACTGGTAGAAATTTTAAGACATTTTACAAGTCAGGTGGTGCAAATATCCAAAATCCAACCACCTTCTGCCTACAAAAGAAAAACTCACTTTAAGGATGTAATGTTGCTATACAATAGAAAGAGATTAGTTTTGCATTTTCAGCATGTCATATCACTACAAAAGTGAATAACATAACCAACAAAACATAAAATAGTGATTTTCCACTGGGTACTACTGATATGTTTGCAAGTAATTAAATTAGATTTTTCCAAATCCATTAATAAAACTTAAATAAAAGAGTGTGTAAACTATATAAGGAAAGGACAAGATTATTCTTAACTAACCAGAACGCTAACATAAGTCTTAACAATCTCTTTTTTAACATAAGAAAAAAAAAACTATTATATTCTGCAACTAATAGACAAACTTTTCGCCAAATAATCTCACCTCCCAATTAATCTTAATAGAGGGTCATTTGTTATCCAATTGTATTGAGATAGCGAATCGTGATCTTAGGTAATTGCTTGACATAGTTACCTAATTTGTCATAATTAATATAATTGATCGTAATTACTTATTTGTTTTCTTTCTCTTGTAATTCCAATTGTAATTGGCAACTATATAATGAATACAATATCACCCATCATTGTATGAATTTTCTATTATATTTTCTATCTCTACATGATAATCATAACTTAATCCTAAGACTTACGTTCTTTTTTTTTTCATGGCCACCATCACCAACCCAACTCTCGCTGACCCTATCGGGGAGTCCTCCACCACTGCTGCCGAAAGTGGCTAGCCCGCCCATCCCACAGGTGGTACCACCACCACCTCCTCTTCCGAAATTTTTCGCCTTCAACATATAGTCACCCTAAAATTTACTATAAAAAATTATCTTCTGTGGAAGATGCAGATGGTTCCATACCTTCATGGTCACCAATTCTATGATTTTATTGATGGGTCGAAGGTATGCCCTCCACCGAATACTCCTAATACCCAGGTATGGTTGTAACAGGATAATCTCATTTTATCGGCCCTTATATCTACTTTATCGGAGGATATTCTACCTCATATTGTGGGTATTACTATATCCCATCAACTTTGGGACAAATTAGAACGCAACTTTCTCGCAAACTCCCGTGCCAATATGACCCAAACTAAACTCAAGTTGGCCTCTGTGAAAAAGGGCATTCTGTCTATTAATGAAGATGTTACTAAAGTAAAGGAACTTGGGGATGACTTAGTCAAAATTGGTGCACCACAAAGCGAGCCTGACCTTATTACCTACCTATAAAATGGGTTGGACCCTTTGTACGAATTCGTGGTTACATCCCTTACCACCACCCTGGTAAACTTACCATAGATGATGTTTATGTGCACCTCACTTGTATAGAGGTCAGATTGAGCAGAATTTGGCCCCGATTGATGTATACTCTCCATCCTCCGCTAACACTATGGCTATTTTCAGTCTACCTATGTCCGTCGGACAACCACCACGGCACCAGTAGCAGCTCGCCCATCTACCACAACAGGCCCAATCGCCCCGAGTAACGAGCAACCCATCCGGGGCTCTCGGTATGGGTGCAGAAGCCGAAATAGGGGGGCCATACCGTTCCTTTTATCAGTTGTGCTGTAAAATGGGCTACTATGCTCCCGTGTACCCTCATCGCTTTGATCACTCGTTCCAAGGTGGAGTTTCGCAGCATGCTAGCTTCTACTTCTAAGGGGTGTGTCTCAGTCTCCTAGCCCATATATAAGTGCTCCAAGCCGATATTTTGCACCTGCCGCTTTTGCTCCGCCCCATCTCGACCCTTGGTATCATGATTCAGGTCCCATTAACCATATTATAGGTGACTTGCGCAATTTGAATCTCAACGCGACACCTTATTTTGGATAGGAACAACTTCATATTGGTGATAGTCCAGTTCTTCGACTTTATCTTTTCCTTATGCTTTATTTACATTGTCAAATATATTATATGTGCCTACTATTGCCAAAAATCTCCTGTCTATTAGCCAATTTACTAAAGATAATAATGTTTTTGTTGAGTTTCATTCGGATTCTTTTTTTGTGAAGGACGAGAGTACTAGGACCATACTACATCAAGGATGATATGAAGATGGCCTATATCCTTTCCGATGAACCCCTCCTTCTTCAAACTTTGGTAGTGTCCGTATTTTGTTAGATATTTGGCACTCTAGCCTTGGACATGCATCTTATCCTACGGTCCAATCTATTATTTCTCGTTTTAAATTAAATAGTACAAATAAGTGTTTGTATGGTATTTGCGACGCATGTCAGCGAGCTAAAAGTCACCAGCTCCCTTTCTTTGTTCCAGAAACTGTTTCTAATTCTCCATTTGATTTACTATTTATGGATGTTTGGGGCCCTTCCCCATATTTATCAATAAAGGGATTTCGTTATATGTTGACTATTGTTGATCACTACTCTCGTTTTACTTGGATTTTTCCCCTTGTACTGAAATCTGATGTTTGTAGTGTGATTCAACATTTTAAATCCCATGTAGAATTGCAATTTAATAGCAAAATCAAAATTGTTCAAACAGATTGGGGTGGGGAATTTCGTGCCATAAATCCTATTTTTAACTCACTTGGTATTATTCATCGTCACCCTTGTCCCCATACTCACCAACAAAATGGCATAGTAGAACGAAAACACTGTCACCTTCTTGAAACAGGCCTTGCCCTTTTAGCTGATGCTCATCTTTCTACAAAATATTGGGTTGACGCCTTCGACACGACCTGTTTTCTTCTCAATCGTCTACCTTCACATATTCTAGGCAATATTTCACCATTTGAAAAATTATTTTCCAAACCTCCCGATTATACTTTCTTTCGCACTTTTGGTTGTGCTTGTTGGCCTTATCTTCGCCCTTATAATAAACACAAAATGGATTTTCGTTCCACTCTATGTATCTTCCTTGGATATAGTTTTTCGCATAAAGGGTATCGCTGTCTTGATTTTATTTCCCGTCGTGAATATATTTCCCGCCATGTTATTTTTGATGAGACACATTTTCCTCTCTCCGAAATTGCCACTTCTACTTCAAGTTCCAGTGTTGACATTCTGTATACCACACTTCAATAGCACCTCAATATTTTACCTCGACCCCAACCCATGCTCGGTCCGACAGTTCCACTGCCTAGTCCTACAAACCCGCCATCCAGCCCCGGCCTGATACCTTAACCGCCCCGCCTGCCTATCAACCCTGCAGTACCTGAACCTATCCTCGATGGCCCCAACCCATCCTTGGACACTTGTCCTTGCAGTGTATGGTTCCTTAGACTCCGCCTTCACAACATCCAATACAAACTCGGTCAAAGAACAACATTTTGTGCCTTAAGGTTGCTACTGATGGCACGATCAGGTATCCTCTTTCTCGTGCTCTTTTGGCTTCTTATTCGTCTTTGCCTACGAAACCTACTTGCTATACATAGGCTCTTAAGGATGAACATTGGCATCTCACCATGAATTCTAAGTTTGATGCCATTATGAATAACGGATCTTGGACACTTGTTCCTCGTCCCGCTAATAAAAATATTGTTGGATGTAAATGGGTGTTTAAGATGGCTCCATTGACAGGTACAAGGCTCGATTGGTGGCAAAGGGGTTTCATCAACAGCCTGGTCTTGATTATGATGAGATGTTCAGTCCTATGGTCAAGGCCACTACCATACGACTCATTTTATCACTTGTGGTTTCTTGTAACTGGATGGTTCAATAGATAGATATTTCCAATGCCTTTTTGCATATGTTCTTATCTGAAGACGTGTATATATATCAGCCACCGAGGTTTGTTCACCCTCAGTTATCAGATCATGTATGTAAACTTCAAAAAGCTACATATGGTCTCAAACAGGCTCCACAGGCTTGGTTTGCTCGTTTGGGGGCCAAGCTTAGCTCTCTTGGCTTTGCTAACTTCTCGGCTGATTCTTCTTTTTTTATTCGCCACCAAGGGTCTGATGTTGTTTTGGCTCTTATTTATGTCGACAATATCATTATTATAGGTACCTCCTCTACCAATATTTTCACAGGTGATTCATGACCTTGGTTTTGATTTGGCTATCAAGTTCTTGGGTGCCTTGCATTATTTTTTGGGTGTTGAGGTCTCTCATACTTCAGTTGGTTTTTATTTGTCTCAACAATGATATATCTTTAATCTCTTGAAGCATACTAATATGGTTGACGCAAAACCCGTGGAAACTCATATGGCCTCTTCAACAAACTTGATTGTTGCTTCGGGACCCTTATTTGAGAATTCTATCCTTTATTGGAGTATTGTTGATTTTTTAAATTATTTATCCTTTACGAGCCTTGATGTATCCTTTACTGTTAACAAATTATGTCAGTTTATACATGATCCCTGCTAGGATCATTGGGCGGCAGCTAAGCACCTTATGAGCTATCTTAAGGCAACGACATCGCATGGCCTTCTTATTTCTCCTATACCTATACGTTAGCTTCATGCCTATTCCGATACGGATTGGGCTAGGGATCCCTCTGACTGTCGGTCCATTACTAGCTACTGTGTTTTTTCCCCTAATTTGATTTCTTGGGGCTCTTGTAAGTAACATACTGTGGCTCATTCGAGCATGGAAGATGGATATCGTGCTGTTGCTGGAGTGGCGTCCAAGATTCAATGGCTCACTTATCTCCTTCCTGATTTACAGTTGCCTTTATCTCTTCTTCCTGTCATTTGGTATGATAACATCGACGCTACTTACCTCGCTGCGAATCCTATTTCTCATGCTCGGATGAAACATGTTGAGTTGAATTTTCACTTTATTTGAGAATGGATTGCTAATAAAAGTCTACAGGTTCGCTTTGTCTCCTCCAAGGACCAACTAACAGATGCCCTCACTAAACCTCTTGGGTCACTACAATTCACTCTTCTTCGTAGCAAGTTTCGTGTCGCTCCCCTCCCTGTCAGCTTGACGGGGCATATTGAGATAGAGAATCATGATCTCAGATGATTGATTTACATAGTTACCTAATCTATCATAATTAATGTAATTGTTTGTAATTACTTATTTGTTTCATTTTCTCTTGTAATTCTACTTGTAATTGGTAACTATATAATAAATATAATATCACCCATTATGTGTGTGTTCTCTATTATTCTTCCTATCTCTACATCATTAAATTATTTAACAATCAATTGATATAATGACATAATATAATAAAGAGTAAAAGTAATCTTCAGCCGAAGTGTAAAGATTGGTATACAAATAAGAGTTTAGAGCTTGACACACGTGTATTAGTTAAATGAACCTAACCAAATAATCATGGCTAATGCAAATGTGTCAAGCTCTGAACTCCCATTTATGTACCAATTTATACACCAATGATAGAAAAAATATTTTTTTAAACTGTCGTTGAAGAACATAAGCCGCTGATAAAGCAAACAAAAAAACTGATAAGCTAAAATAGTAAAAGAAATATCTACAATGCTATGGATAAAAACTTCCCACAAAAAAATAGCTTAATCTTTTAGATAACTAAAACAAATGAATAGGAAAATCACGGTGCAATTCATAGAATAATTTTTTCACAAAACATCAAAGCATGTTCAACATCCTTCATAGTGAAATGAGACTGAATTATTATTTTTTCTGTATTTTTAAATTCTTAACATTAAATGAGGATATCCTTCATAACTAAGACATTACATTTGATGACAAGATATTACTCGGATTCTTTACGGTCAAAGAAATAATATTATTGAAAATAAATTCATTTTACAATTTTCTTTGGAGCCATGTTCGAACTGCATTTCGTTAGAAAGACCATCATGTATTCTTACATATTATAAGTTATCACTTCACAATATTATCTGTATGTCAATATTATAATTATAAAATCAAGTAGCTACGCGTCAAAATGTTACTTAAACACGATAATATATGCACGTTATATATGAAAAATATAATTTGTAAATATATGCAAACGATAAACGTTAAAGAGTTTGTAAGAATAACATAAACTACATTTATTTCAAAAGAAATAAGAAAAAAAATATTTCATGGGTTTCTTCACAAGCGTTATAATAAGGATGAACTATGAAAATTTTTAAATATAATATATACACATTATAGTCACAGTATGTAACTATCGTAGCGGTTGAGGCGGTATAGTTCACGATGTAACTATGGTAGTATAATAGTAGTAGAAATAGTAACTGTGAACTTTTTGTTTTTGTTTTTTTTTGGCTGTTTTTTTTCATGTAACCAATATAACGGTGTATAATGGCGGATGTAGAGATGGTGCTGATAATACACCCGAATTAGATCTCAACACTAAATTCATATCGATTTCAGTGCGGTCTAAATAGATATTAATGTTGTTATGTAATAATGGCGATTGATTTTCAAATTTGAGTCTAACATATAAAGAGAGAGCATTTTTAGGTGCCTCCGAAAAATTGAAGCCCTGTCAATTTTCTTTCTCCAAACTTGTCCTATGTTTAGTTGTTATTTAAGATTTACTATCGCTTTAAGTTCTAAATACGTTGGGCAATTTGGTAAAATAATCCATTTGCTGGAGTAGAATAATCCCTTTGTAGTTAGGGGAAGATGTAGACCTGTATCAGCAGATCATTACTCAGAAATGGTATTTTAAATCCATCAAATTAAAATATCCAACTATCTACATCACCTATTCTATTTGTCCCTAATTCAACCGGTTTGCATACTTTTGCAACCGTTGAGATCATACCTTTGTTTTGACATTTCGCAACAAAACTTACAAAATTGACCTCATGTTTTGTCCACATAAAGATCTCTCATAGAAAATCCAAGATATGGAGAGAGAAATAATAAATTGTAAAAACCAATTTTTAGAGAAATATTTTTGTAGGCACGCATTTACAGGAAATCTTCTTTGGAATAATAATTTTCCCATAATAAGTTCCACTATGGTTACTTGGAAAAATACTAGGAAATAATTTTTTAAATATGCAAATTTTTTTGTTCCCAACCTGAACCAATCCCAATTGTGTAAAACTCAAAATAGAAAACAATGATATGTTATGTTCAATGTATTAAAAATCGGACCGGACTGACCGGTTCAACCGGTTCAATCGGGAATCGGTTCAATCGGGAATCGGTTCATAGGTCGGTTCGGATTACCCTAAAAATCGGATATGGTTTGAACCGGTC
>MKEJ01035638.1:0-10696 GCA_001753735.1 Embelia ribes
AATTGATTATGTCATTATTGTGAAACGAAAGTAACTTGGAAGTATGATTATATAATGCCCATATTTTGGTACTCTATATCATTCCTCGGCTTTTGAAAAAATGACTGAACAAAGTAAAGAAGTAGCTTTATTGTATTACGGCTTAATTACCTTAACTATATTAATCATATGAAACATATGGAGTATAAAATTAGAGCTGCTGTAAAACCTTTTAATTAATAATTGGAATTGTTCAATTTAATATTTATAAGGCATAAAATATGCCTAGAGATGGGTGTTCCCGAATCTCATTGTATAACAAGATCAAATATGAGTATCCTCTACTTTTAGACATGCTTGCATTGAGTAAGTACTATACTTCTATATAAAGGTATGATAACTTTTATACAAGTTTAATGTGGGATAAACTGCTCATATGTGTAGTGATGATGCATATAAAAATTCCAAAAGGTTTTTAATTTATCTTTTTGGTTGCACTATATTTCTCCTAATCAAGGGGAGAGTAATATTATTTTTTAGAGTAACAATGTATTCACATGAGATTATATTGATTACTACTACAGATAAGAGAAAAAGATGATTTATCTCGAGTTATGTGTGACAAAAGTTTTATACACCAGCAACAAATATAATGATACTATTTGGGACACTATATTACAGGATTTGCGTAATGCCTAAGGATATAAAGATATTGGGACACAACAAATTTGATTGAATGAAAATGAGAAAGAAATGAACGATAGAAACAAATGAAAAATATAAAGAAAGAAAAAAGTTTGTCTATGCTTTGTGCGAGGCTCGAACGCAAAACCTGGAGTTAGGTTAACAATAATATGAATCCTTATTTTCGCCTTTAAAGACACAACCTGATGAATGTTAATACTTTGCACAAAATATTATATGACTTTATTTGAATGGTAATTTAATATAGGTAAGACAATTGATCATTACTTATTGATCAATGTATTTTTGTGAACTATTTAGAGATGATTAGTAAATTCTTAATAATGGAAGATACTAATGGAGTTCTTAAATGACAATCATTCAAAAAATGCTTGCTTAGTCAATAGGGGGTGTTATAAATTATTATTATTGATGTGACATTTTACTGTACCTGATGCAAGTATGGAGCCCAATCATTAAATGCAAATACTATACGTTATACAAGCATGGCCGACTACTATTGACTTATACCTCATATTTGTGTATAAATAGATGCTTAGCGAATGAAGAAAAGATGCAGAGAGAAAGTGTAAGAAATGAGGCATAGAAAAGAAAAAAAAAGGAGAGAAAAGAAGAGTAAGAATTGATCCAGTTTGATCCAGATTATTTACTTTATTTTACATGTTGTAATCCTTCTGTTTATATAAAAAAAAATACATACCGGTATTAGTCATGTGGATTAGACCCAAGTTAAATTTGTTATAACTTCAGGCCGAACTATATAATTCTTGGTCTCTTAGTTTCTTTCCTGTAGATTATTATATTTGCTTTCTTATATGGTTCATAACAAAAGGATATATATCCTCAACAAGGTACATCAAATGGTATAAAAACTAAGTGGGAAATAATAATGTTTATCACAAAATTTCTATTTTTTTTTTCAATAGGTAATCGTATCGATATATTTTCTCCTATAGAAATTTGTATTGATGTGGTACCGAAATGACTTTTGAAACTCAAGCTATGGCCAATGTGATTCCGTACCTTAATTTCAGGCTTCATTTGATCGTGTACAGTAAGATCAACATGATAAAAATTATAAACAAATAAAAAATTAAATAACAAAATAATTTTCATTACTTAATACCTTTATTGATTACAACCTTTTGGTGGATGAAAATATAACGAATGAAAGACAACCTTGATCGCCTAAAATACGGATGAAAAGTGGCGTGTAATATTAATGTAATGAATGATAGATAAACTTGATCGCTCGATACATCGAATTACAAAGGAATTACATTACACCAATTTTTAAGTTAAGTTACGCATACTCTTAAATTTGCCCGTATTGGATTGATCTGAGGGGGGGTTCCAAATGTCTTTCCTTTATATTTCTAAGAAAAAATAATAACCAACTTTCATAACCGCCATTTCAAATGCAAACACTCAAAATGGGCGGTAAAATTATTATAATTTGAATCCAAAAATTCATATAATGGTGCAAACAAACATATTGTTTATAGATAAATTTATTTAAGAAATGCATAATTTATTGACTAAGCCACTTTTCGTAAACCCTAAACCGGTGCCAACAATCCAATTTTAGTATATATTACATGTAACGCCCCGAGGTTTTATGGCAACCCATAGTACATTACTGTCAAATATCCAGAATAATTAAAACCATATAAACTACTGAATACATGGTATAAATCTCCAAATATAATATGAAGTCTCAACTTGGCCTTATTAACATATTTTATGGTCGTACAATAAATAATATTGGAATTGAAAATATTATGGCTAATGGTCTACAAAAGTTTGAATAAAAAACAAAATGATTTGAAATCGACGATACATCTCTGAGTGAGCTTTAACCTGTTCTATTTCAAACTCTGTAATTCCCAATCTCTGATTCTGCTTGGCGTGTTCATGAAAAAAATAATATAAATACCAACCAAGCAGGTACAAGTGAGAATGATTTATAGTCTATTGAAAGAATGACAAATATATATACAACACTATCATAACAGGCATGCGATACATGTTATCTCATTTATTATAATAGGAAAATATGTCATGCTATCTCATCTCATCTAAACTGTACATGTATAAGTAATATATTGATAAATGAAATAGCAAAATAAATACGAATAACTGATCGAGATACTAGGTCTTCCCGAACGGGATTCATCCGTCCTCCCGTACTTTACGCGTAAAGCAAACGCGGAGTGTCTCTATTATTCGCACAGCTAGATTTTTAGTCATCGGGCTCCCAAGATCTAAACAATATAAATTCTTGGTTTTCGGGCACTCAATAATAATCTGACTAGTGACTAAACTATGGTCCAAGGGCTCCCACAAGTTTGCTATATCAGCCTAATTAAAAAACGAGTACAAATCAATTTGAAACCTAATCTAATTATAAGTGATTAAGTTACTTTTTAATAATATTTATATTTCCAAAAATTCTACAAATTATCAGGTCTATATAGACTCTAATATTAGTCCAATACCTGATTTATAATTAATTTTGTATACATTTAAAATAAGTTTTCAAACCTGTCCAAGGGTTGCTAGTTTGATATTTTAATTATATCTGATAAATCGTAAATCCAAATAAGGTCTATGATATGGTGATGAAAAGATATTTCATTTATGTACGACTTTCATGCTTTGAAAAAAATTTAATTCAAAGCATGAAGAAGTCAAAACAGAGCCCAAAGTATTTAAGTCTCAATAGAACAACAGATGGATAATAGCTCTATATTTTGATAATATCTCTCAAACTGTGAATCAGATTGAGGTTTATGATATGACAGTCGAAAGATATTTTATTTATTTACAATTTTTATGTTTTGACAAAATTTTAATTTAAAGCGTAACAAAGCCAAAATAAAGTCCAAAATACTCAAGTTGCAGTAAAATAGCTGAACAAAAAATCCATTCTCAACCAAATTTATTTGAATTGATACAAGTTTTTATTCGGTCTTAACAACCTCAAAACTAATATTTACTCCATTAATTCAATAGTATAGTAATCAAATTCTGTAATGTACCTAATCCAACGATCAAAAGATTGCTCGAAAAGCTCGGAAAAGATCCCAAAAGTCACTACTCGACTTTATAGGCAAAAACGAGCGAGAATTCTCATATATATTGGGAATTTTAACAACAATTCATCATATTCACAAAGTTTTGATGATTCTAGGATTAACGGGTATGAACAATCCGAAGAGAAAGAGGTCAACATTTACGTTAAAATGACGAGGATAAGATGAGAATTCTGAATCCGCGATTAGTATCCCTACCAGACACCTTCTCCTCTAGGAACGAGCACATCTTTAAAAGGGATAACTTTTTCGTTTTCTTTCAACCTTTTTCACCCATTTTTTCCATATTATGTTTGTTGTATATAATTAAATGAATGAAATGAATGGAATAAAGAAAGAAATGGATGTACAACTCAAGCAAACACAAATGTGAATCTTGCAGAAATGCAACAAAAAGAAATAATAGATTTAAGTTCAAAATCAAAGGTTTCGAGTCATAATCAGGGCTATTAAATTAATTGATCAACAGTTAGTTTATATGCCAAGTCATAAGAACAACCTATTTAATTGGTAATCTACAACCGGACAAATATATATAAAAAAAAAATAAAAAATTGTGTATTACTCCTAATTCATCAAACACAAATATGGAAATGTAACACAAAATTAAAGAGAAGTATATAAAAACTACGGTGTGAATGTCCCACAATCCTACGCAAAAAGTGAAAATGAGATCACGTTAACATACACTAATGGTGAAAATGTGAGAATTCAATTTTCGCATTTGAATTCTCGATAATCATGAAAATAATTCTAGAATTCACACTCTTTGCTTTCAAATTAAAATTGATTGAGAATGTGAGACAGCATCACACGAGTGCATTCAATACGTGGGACTCAGTAAACAAATGTATGTCTCATGCATCCAAACGCTGTTTTGTATGAAGTGATACACCGTTCGCCGATAGAAACTTTACTCTATTAACAGTATCCTAGCCTGCAAAAAACTCCAAAATTTCAAGGCCTACATAAATGGGCGGGACCATTGTGTCACTAGGCTCGTGTCCACCCCTAAATGTCACGGCATCAAAGTCAAGAGCAAGGTACCACAGAAGAGTCCATTATAGCCTAATCCTTACACATATATGCTTCTAAGGACAAAGATGAACAGTGAAAAGATGGGTATCAAGGCAGTCCCTTTGATAGTCCTAGTGCTGAATCAGATGGGGTAACATTCATTCATGTGTCCTTTATATAAAAAGTTAAAACTGTATCAGAAATGCACCCCTTGTGATGGACACAAAAACAAAGGGTGCATTTGGAATATCAAATGAGGACAAGGCTTAGAGCATTTTAAGAGATTCTTTCTCATTTGATTTCTAAATTTTACGTTTCAGAATTTTTTTTTTTTTTTTTGAAAAATTTTTTTTTTTTATTAGTCTATCTATAAAACTTGTTAAAAAGTACTAGATTATATATATTATGATAGAATATAAATATATGATTTTCTAATGTTAACTAGGGTTTCATAGTTTGGTATTTAAAAGTTAAATAAAGAAATTGTAAATAATACATTTCTCCGCTCAGAAAATTACTGTAACATTTCTCCCGAGGTTTCCAGAAATTGAGAAAAATTATTGCAACATATTTCTCATTTAATTTTTTTCATTTGAGAAATTAAATGTAAGAAATTTGGGATTTAAAAAAACTGCCGTGAATTCTCTTAGTAAGGAAATTAGTAACGAGGAAATTTTTTGGTCCTTAATTCTTCCCGTGACGACCAAAAGAGTGAGGAAGGACGACTGATGTAGCTATGATTTGGCAACACGCAAGTCTTTTTCTGAAGGTGACTAACAAATTATTAGAGCATGAACAATTGAACATCCTCTTCCAAGTATAAACACATATGCATGAATATGCATCTTTATACAAGAGTGAAAATTCTGGCCATGCTCGTTGCCACACATTGCTTGGATAATGGAAATGAAACTAGGGTCAGAGTTTGGGCGCGCAAAGAGTTAAGGTTAGCAAGCAACATCCGCTCAATCTTGAAATCAGAATATCGAACATATGGGTTGCGAAAGTAAATCTCAAGTGCTAAAAAGGTTCAATTTGTTTTCCTTGAGTCATTGGTATCTGCTTACGGATCGAGTTTGTGCCTAATAGTGTCTTGGATACAAAATAATAGCAATTCCTGAGATTTCAAACTGCTAATTAGGGTTCCACGGATCGAGTTGATCCTTGAGTTTCGAGGCAAATTTCTCACAAACTTAGCCTTCATCCCGTTAGAAGATGCTCTTGCTGTATCGTAAGAGATACGATTCAATTAATCTTCACAAGCCGAGACCCAAGGGGATTCTAGCACGAAGAAAAACTAAAATGAGAATGTAAGTATCTACGACTCACCGAACGATTGTGACTCATAAAATCTCATTGGTAGGAATATAATCCTTCAGCTATTAAAGGATATTAATTAAATTACAATGTACGTATAAATAATGACTTTATGTGATAATTTCATCAAAATGTTTCTTCAGTGGATCAATGAAGCCTATTATCAACATTGTTTACTCTAAATGGTTCTTGCTACATGTCATCACCTCATATTCTAAAGATGAATTAAAAAAAACATTTTCATATTTGGAGTCCCACTAATTGGGAGCAAGAGTATCTAACACTTCTTAAAAAAATATAAGGGTGAAGAAAAGCTTTTCAGTTACAATAGTAAATTTTTTTAAATTAAATTTCAAAATTACGTCCAAAATTTTTATTACAAAATTGATTTTTAAGGCTAAAAATATTACATCACCCCTAATTGTGTGCGTTCTAAGTATTAGCCGAATCTCACCACTACTAAGGGAAATATGATATTATTTTATATAAAATATATTGGACCATGGAACCTAAGTTTTATTTTTGTTCCATGTGGATGAATGTTAAAATATATATTAGAATTATAAAGTGATATTTATTTTATAGATTGATTTCGTTTCCTTGTAATGACTTATTTTTCTATGTTTGGTTTAGGATTATTGCTTATATAAAGAGCGTTTGTTTCAGTAATTGGACATCAATAATTATCTCTTTCTGATCTTTATAGTATTATTTAGCATTGTATCACAACATTTGGTCGTTAGGGCTTCACTGACCACTTGCTTCTGCACTATCTACCACTTGCTTCCGCACTATCTACAAGCAGCTGCTTGTTTTTCCGTCCACTACACCCTTGTTTATGATTTTTACCTGTTTGACTTTAAGTACCACATATGCATATGTACACACATACATATTTATACGGGACTCTTTAAATTCTCATAAATTCTGAAGTATGAATTAAAATTAAAAAATAAATAAAATAATAACAACATATCAGCCATAACCAAACTAAATTGTTATTACGAATACAACTTACATTTATCCTCGTTTAATCATTTCCCAACGCCAAACCATAATCACAAATAATCGCCNNATAGATAGATAGATATAAATATATTTATGTCTTATTATTTGCATTATTAAACTAATATAATTTGGTACCCTCTTTTATGTGAAAAACGGAACAATATGTATTCGTTTAAGATCATTTGCATCAGATTATCTTAACATATATTTTTTAAAATACAAAATCAAATGTTTCTATCTTTCACAATTATTTTTATTTAAAATTTGATATATACGAATACATATTATTAGATGATAATATTTTTCTTCATAAAAGATATTATTATACATCTAATTATTCAATTTTAATTTTTTACTTCACTTAAATTTATATTAAATTATTTATATGCTTTTCTTATATTTTAAAATAAAAAATAAGTTTTAAATTGATTTGTATCAAATTTATTTATTATTCTTCTATATTTAATTTATATATATTATCAAAATCAGTTTTAACTACCGAATATATAAATTTTATAGTGAATAATTTCGATAATAAATGGTTTTTTTTCCAATTACATACCATGAATCCTAGTCTTATTCATTTTAAAAAAAAATTACATAATATTTTATTGTACTCAAAATTCTTATTTATATTTCATAATTATTTTTTAATATAAAATTGAAATTCTTTTGATTTTAATTATCATTATTTTTAAATATCATTTTGATTGCTTAATAATAATAATAAAAATAATGATACTTTAATTTAAATATTAAAAGTTTAAATTTAATTTTGTATAAAATTAATGTAATATGAGAACAAGTAAAATGATTTAAAATAAAAAATAATATTTTATAAATTTACTATTATTTAATTATTTATATTTTATATTTATAGTTGTAATAATAAATAGAATATTATATTTCATAAATAATGATTATAGTGAATAATGTGAGGTTAGAGAGATGAAATATCAATTTTATATATTTAAAGAATAAATAGTTGTTAACTAAATCTGGGTAACCATATTAGTTATTCTCTATTTTAGATAATGACATGATATATTTAGATAATCTAACGTGGAGAAGAGAAAAAAAGTGATATTTAATCATTTTCGTTACCTAAAAAACAGAAGAGATTTCCTTTAGCTAATCTCATGAAAGAGTTGAATATCAAGCCCTAGAAATTAGATACTATTAGATTTTGGTTTATAATTAACCATGAGTCACTTATTTTTATTGATGAATATAAAAGTAACACAACAATTGTACCCAAAAAAAAAAAAAAAGTAACAGACCACTTAATTATACAAAAATTGGCGTTAGCTTTATGCATCAATGGAATAATTACACGAGAGTTGCGTGCTAAATCACCAAATTTTTCATGGGTAAATAATTTTTCCGCTTCCACTCTCAATTTTTTCTTTCGTTTTTACAATTGTGACGTGACGTTCTCCTATTTTTATTCATACTCTTACCAGAAGGTAACTTAGATTCGTGTGCGAAAGGGAACGTGGATGGGACCACAGCCACATATTAAAGAGGGTAAAATTTAATCAAAATTATTTAAAACTGGCACTTAAATTGTTGGGAATTTCTATGAAAGGGTTTGCTGACCTACAGTTAGTAAAAACCTTTTCCATGTGTCTGGCATGATTTTGAATGGGGTCTACAAATAGATGAGCATCTTTGAAAAATACTTTCCTCATGATTTATGTATGCTGTAGAACGCATATGAGTACTACAAAAATATAATGAAAGTATACTAAATGGAGTTTTTTATTACTATCAACTGTATACGAGGAGTTAATCATATGCAAGAAAATGACATTAATACATGTATATATGTGTATGAATAATGAGTTTAATTCCAATCATTATCCTATAGAAATTTCATAAATCATCAGTATTAGATGATAGATAAGTATTGTTGTCACATTCCCGGAATCCGAGAATCCCGGTGTGTGAAATTTTAAAAAATATTATATCTTTTGACACGTGGCCGTAGCCAAAACTACCCACAATGCCCCATTTTTCACAAAACAACATTATCGTATTAAACACAACAGATACAATTTGTTTTTTTATTTGTATAATATATGTCTTTACAAAAGTACGAGCCTTTGAACACAAACTTTGAGTGAAAATGAACGGACGCGCTATAAAATGATTGAACTTTTATACAAAACACTTATACACTTCGACTATGTCTATTAACTATTACCCAAAACTGATGCACCTCGAGCTCCGGTAGGGAGTAGCCTCATCCACTAATTTTGACTAAGATCTGCTTAAGCGCCTGGAGCGCCGTCGCCTAAGTTGTCATTCAATAAACAAATGGCAAATGGGATCAGTTGACGAAAGATATTCAAAATAATAAGCCATGTATGAAAAGCTTTAAACTTCGTGACTTACTCTATTTAAACCTACATAACACGACTTTGACGAGAAGTATTTTAAGTAATAGACAGTGCATAAAGAAAACAATCACGTACTTACTTGAATTCACATCATCGGCATCATACAGTCTCATTCGCCATTCCACACAGCCAACGTACTTAGTCACATATTTCTAAAATCTCCCAACTAAACTTTAGTACCATACAAAAAAACACACTTATTCAAGTCAACGTGCCCGAGAATATACGAAAAATGATTTGAGTATCCATCATGATACCCTTGTTTGTTTACGCTTTAAGGCTTCCAACATGCGACCAACGTGTCATCAACCAACTTTACTTTAGGAACCCGACATTGTTTCTAAAGTGTGACCAACATGTCAACAACCAACTTCACTTTGGGAACCCAACATGGCTACCAAAGTGTGACCAACATGTGAATTACTGAATTCATTTTGGGGAACCTAACATAGTACCAAAGTGTGACCAATATGTCATCAATCAAATCCTAACAAATACAACATCACACACAATTTATAATACGACGTCACAAACAAGGTTTTCTAATTATACACAAATTTTAGTTTCTTATTTCATACCATGTATATTCCTTATTAACAACACTTTCCACGGTATATCAGATAATGCATGCACACTTCTACTTGAATCATACCAATCCCGCATAAATTTTTTTCCTTTATTATCACACATAATTTATGATTGTTGTTAAAATACGCATTAATAATACCTAGTAAGTGCACTGGAGACGAAATAGTTTTACTGGTAAGATACCATATTTATCGATCTCAGGGATTCCTACAAACTAAGATTTAATCATTTTAACAAATTTCAATTCAAGCAATTATTTACCTAAATTACCACTACTCCTAACACTTAGATGGATTTTAAAGAATTGGTGATTTTATTAAAAATAAATAAATAAATATCCAATTAAACAAATAAATAACTAACTTGCCCAATCGGAAAATCCAGTAGTTTAAACCTCTGCTTCTAATAGTTATTATAGAAAACATGCTCATCATCATGCAATTCATTGATCTAAACTAAGAGCAATATTTAAAATCAACAAGAATCAACAACTAGATAAACTAAAACAAGAATTAAAAAGAACACTAATAATAAAGAACAAATAAATTTAAATGACTCCAAAAAATATTAGAATTAAGAACAAAA
>MKEJ01035642.1:0-13950 GCA_001753735.1 Embelia ribes
TAAAAAATATTATGTGTACTCCACTTAAAAATGATTCAAAATTGATAGCTTTCATGAGCTCCAATCTCATAAAAAATCACATGGAAAACCATACATTTTTCCAACACTATAGTACATTCTTTGATAATTAAAAAAATAGGGTTCAAAAAGCAACTCTTGATTGATTTCTCTCTAAATGTCAAAGACTAATATAAAATACTCGGTGATGATAATATTAACAATTTTTTTCTTAATTAGAAAGTAAAAAGAAATTTGTTTGATTTATCGACTGCACATAACTTATAAGAGATATATATTGAAACAAAAATTAAACCTAACAATCAAATAATACAATGGTGCTATAAAACCAAAAACATTGATTTCAAATTGGTGGATACCAAACCAAACTAGATAATCGGGAGCATAAAGATCACCTTCATCTTATTCTAAGGGTATATTGAGTGAGATTTTTTGATTCATCATTATTGTAAAACTTGAGAGTGGATTATAAACTCTCAAACTTGAGTGAGTTTTGGGCAATTTAAGAGGGATTGTGCTCGGATTGTGAGTGCAAGCTTGAATTAGGAAATTTGGGTACTCAAGGGTTAGGTTTCAAGTAGTACCCGGAAAACTACTTGGTTTCAGTTGCGGTTAAGACTCTGAAGACTAACCAATCTTTTAGGGTGTAAAAGTTTACATTTCATACTAAAGGGAACTCAAGGGGAACAATCTTAAAGAATCGATATAGGGGTCCTACCGATTCATTATAGGGAAAAACAATTGTTGAACCACTATATATCGCAGTGTCGTATTTTCTTTCTAGTACTTTATTTTTAGTCTTTTCATTACTATTATCACTTGTCCATTTATTATACTTCTTAGAACACTTTTTAGAAAAAGAAGGAAAGATTTTTAACTCGGTAATTTTTATAGAAACCAATTCCCCATCCCTTTTGGTTTGCTTTTTGGTTCAACAATAAGTATTTTTACTTATTTCAAGTTTTCAAGATTGTTTAAATTGTAATTCATGTTATAAAGTTCATTTACATACAAGATTATCACATGTTAAGGCAGTATTATTGTTTCATATTGTTGTTCCATATTGTTATTTATAATTGTTGTTTATATTTAAGTATGCAAACATATCTTTTTTTAAAAATTGTATCAAATCTATTGTTATGTATAATTTCATTATGTTAGGCTAAACTTAATCTTGTCTTGGGGATGAAAATAAATTAATTGAAATCTGAGTACTTTATTTGCCAAGATTAATCTTTAAAGCTTAAAACCGAAAAAAGTGAATTAGAAAGTTATAATTTTGAACTTATCATTGAAATTACTTAATTGTAGTTAAAAAATTAACAACTTTTCAATGACACATTAAGTTGAATTAATATAAATAAACGTAGTTTAAAATTTGTTGGAAGTAAAATCGGAATCACTTATTGTAGTTATGAAATTGACAACTTTCCAATGGCATTTTAAGTTGAAGTAAAGAAAATTATAAACTTCCGTAACTTTCTAAACACTTTAATCAGTTAATATTGATAAAATAGTTTTAATTTAAAAAATTTATCCATTTGAGGTAACTTAGAAAACATTAAATCGTAGTTATGGAATCCGATAAACTCCAACAATCACGTTTAATGAAAATCAATCGATAAATATACCTTTATGACTTTATTAATTAAATCAATAAAAACTTGATATATAAAGTACTTGATGTGAAAATTAATTATTGAATTTCCTGATAAAGGCAATATCTTATTATTATTATATTTCAATAGTTTACATGTTTTGCTATAATTCTTACAATAAAACTTTAGTATAAAATACAAATCGCTCCCGTAATTGGGAATATCAAGGAGAATTTAGGCATAATTTTGTATAAAAACTGATAAAATTAAAAAAAAATGGCTAATTCATTCGTGCTTAGTATTCTCGTTACACCATTGAAATTCTTGAGAGATCAATACCCGAGTTAATTTACCGAAAAAACTACATTATACCCTAATGCACTTACTAGGTAAAATAATTGTACATTTATGGCACAGTCAAGTTTTTGATATTGTTGCTGGGGATTTCCTCGTAATGGAACACTAGTAGTGTTCGAATTGCCATTCGTGAACTTTATAGGGCCTTACAGAGACTTATTTTTTTTCAAATATACCTAGTTTAAAATTTTATTTTTTATCGATTAAAACAACAAACATAGTAGATTCAAACGGAGTAATGAAAATTTTCAGGAAAAAAAAAACTTGAATTTAAAAATTACAAACAAATAAGTACTATATATTAAAGATGCTCATTGGAACTATTAGTTCAAATACAATCCGGGCACATTTCAAACCTTACGAGAATTGGGTTAAACTACAACGGCGAGTAGTCTGAAGCAAGTACTATGAATGTAGAAGAGTCTGAGTCATTTTCTTAGCATCTGTTTACTAAACGAGAATAAAATCATGACGATCTAGGATATTTTTGACGTTATATCTGCAGATAGA
Organism: Embelia ribes; assembly: GCA_001753735.1. Lineage (NCBI taxonomy): Eukaryota > Viridiplantae > Streptophyta > Magnoliopsida > Ericales > Primulaceae > Embelia > Embelia ribes. The sequence goes on from MKEJ01035642.1 coordinate 2,484, forward strand.
TGTGACTCATTTAATTTTGTTCGTTAAGTGAACAACCTTTGAAAAGATACAACAGAAGATTAAGTGTCAAACTTGTTATAGCACTATATATTTTTTAACAGATTATAAAACGTGTAAATTATTTTTTTTATTTATTCGAAATACTAAATATACACAAGCTGTCGTTTAATTACTTTGAATTTAGAAGGTTATAAACAGCTTTAGATCAGTAGAATGGCATCTAAACATAATATCAAAGCGATGATAATACATGTCTAGGTTAGGTTCTTTGTATAAGTAGGAGTAACAATGAGTATGGTAAACGAGTGTACTTGATCCACTGAAACCTTATTAGGTTTGCGTTAGAATATCCTATCGGGTTTTAGGTCGGACGTACACATGATTTAAAGTAACAACCCATCTAGGTTTGGACCGATTTTGGATTCTAAATGACACTACAAAATATACAATTTTAGCAAAAAATTGAGCTAAAAAAACGCTTTGTTCCTAAGATTTTTAAAAATGAGAAGTTAAGTTGTTATTGATCCCTAAAAATAAAAATTTGGATGGTAAAAGAATGTGGAAAAGTCCCTGATCATATCTAGAGAAAACGGAACGGCTAAACTAATTTGTTTAAAGTGCAATTAACGCAGAAAATTGATTTTTCAAAACAAACATTTTTATCCGTACAAAGGTGAAATTTCATGTAGGAATATAGAAGTACCATAGGGGTTGGCAATACTAAATTCAAAATGAAAACCTATTGCACATTCTTATGCTTATTTAGATCAGATCAAGGTTTTCAGTTGCGATTGCAATAACGGTTACGGTATAATAATTCCAAGATATAGTAACCATAATATAACAGTGCGGAAATTTGAGTTGTAATTTTTTTTCAACTTTGTTCTACTCTTTATAATTTTTTTTAATATTTATTTGATGCCTAATGGGTATAACGATCATAACGGCCAAAATTACGGTCGTGGAGACTATTATAGCTGCGAATTTCAATTTCGGCTATATAACAGGCTATTTCGATTGCGGTGGTGGCTGAAACTATAACAGTTTCGGCTGAGTTTTAAAACCTTGTATCACAAATCTTTTGATAATTATAAATTTCATTTTTTTGATATAGGTCTTGAACTTTCATGAACTACATTCATTTTCATTTCTTTTAATTATCTTTCAATGTGCTTTCTCATGAAACTTAATTGGATAACCTTTTTATTTAGTAGTGCTTTAAGGGGATGAGATGGGACGAGGCCGAGAAATTATGTTGGAGAATTTTAGACAAGTTTCCAATGGGTTCGGGAAAGAAAAAATTTAACGAGTTCGGGGATAGGAAAAGCAGTTTTTGGAGATACTCTACCAGAAATCATCCCAAGCATAAACATTGCACTAAGATTAATGACAAAAATAACAATACAAATTTATTTTAAAAGTGTGAACATTCTTTAAAATATTTTCTATCTTATAATCCGAAAATACTCATCTCACTATTACAAAATTACAACTTTTTTAGTTAATAATTTAGACCAAAGAAAATTAATAATATATTGAATAAAAAAGTTTAATTTCTATTCACCGTTGATGTAAAAATTCCATATACAACCCGTCTCATATGCAATTACCATAAATGCATACCAATTCTTTTTGATCCTCGTTGTTTCGTTTACAATAATACTAGTACTCATGGATTGGAAAAATGACAATCTAGTCACCAAAGTTCAAGAAAAGCAATACATTTAGTACCTTCAATAGTTTATACTTATATTTAAAATTCTCCAATATTCAAAATAAGAGAAAGTATCAATATTAAATATTATAAAAAAATTCTATGAATATTAAATATTATGAAAAACTATCTTACAATAAAATAAATATTGTATTGGTCATGTCATATATTTTCGTCATTTAGAAATAATTTTGAGTTTGCAATAATATTAATTATTGTAAAAACGAAAGATAAGAATTAAAACTTCGTTTTCAAAGTTATCTTATTTTTAATTGAAATACTCTCCAAATTCTGTTATCTCTGTAATTCTATTTTTACGTTTAATTAAGTAAAAATTACTATAAATATTACTAAGAGTTTAACTTAAAAATACCTGTGAAGAGTTTCTTAAAACAACTTTATACCAGATTCCTCACTCCAATTTTCAATATCAAATTTGAATTATTAGAAAGAGTTAGGCTCATCAGCGTAATGATTCGACTTTTACAATTGCAATAAGAGAAAAGACTTGAGATTATTTTTTGACTAAATTTAATGTATTTAAAAAAATTTGATTTAAAAAATTTATATTTTTATTATTTATTATGTTGTTACAATCATGTAGCATGTGGGGTGCATGGGTTGTATGAACAGTGTTTTATTTTTATATTGTTAGTTTTATATTTGTTTTATTTAGTTTGTGACATACTGGTATTGTTAGGAGTATGGGACAGAAAAATTTAATAAAATATTTTTAATTCACAGAACAAATAAGTTTATTTATTTTTAAAAATATGGAACTAAAAATTTTAATGTATACTTAATTGGGTTATATGTAATTATGTTTGGAGTAATTCTATTATTATAATATTTTTAATAAACTTAATTTTTCAGAGAAGCTTTAGTTCATGGAATTCTCCAATAAGTTTATTGTTTAAAAATTCTAAATTAATGGGATACAAGTCAATTAATTATGTTGACACTTACAAAAATAGAACGAAAATAATTGAAGGAATAACTTAAATATATTTCTCGAATATTAATAATTTTATCTTTTTAATTAAAATATTCATTAGTTTATTCTCGTGCATAGAGTTGATTTTGATATATATTTTATAAGTTTTTATTGAAATTAAGTTCATAAAATTTTTATTATGACTTCACTTATGTACATGACCTCATTGAAAAAATAATAGTTGGACTACAATATTACTTTAATTTAATTTTCTCTTCGAATATATATACAAAAAGATTTTATGGAAACAATATTTGTACTCGGGTGGAAACCTGGGCTTTGATTGACCTGCTGTGCTGACTCATAGACACGTTTGAGGTTTGCCTTTCTTGTTAAGGGATTTGCTCTCAATACAGAATCTTTTTCTTGTAATTTAGTGATTTTTTTATACAAAATTATTATATTTTAAAGATAAAATTATTTAAACTGAGGACAATTTGCTATATTAATTTTAATAAAAACTAAATTAAAAATATATGTAATAAATTATTTTTAAATTTCAATAATTTGTACCTAAAGTACTGTGATTCTAGTGAATTATATGAAAAAAAATTCTTGTATTGAGATGACTTGCCTTCCACCCAAAATACCAATCTATATCCCTACGGTCGGATAAGAGTGCCTCACGTGTCTTGCAAAAGTGTAACGCTGATGAACTATTTTTAGTAGAAAAATAAAATTACAAAATTATTTTAAAATTTTTTATCTTAAAACCCTATTTTTGTAGCTAAGAATGACTCTTTATCCTTACACCGCACCCTCCTCCCCTACTGTACACTCCCGATCTTATATTCCACGTCAAGTAATTTATTTTTAGTTTATTTATATTATATTCGGTTAATTACACTAAAGGTCCCAAATCTATTTGATCCTTGTAGCTTCAAATAAAATAGCAGCAGTTCCAATGTTTTGAATGTAAGAGTCCAAGTCATTTTAAATACTAAACACCATCTAAATTGACCAATATGATAATTAAGAGGTAGATTAGAGTTTTTACGATGGTTTGTGCTGATATTGCATCCTACTTTGAAACTTTTTATTATTTTTTATATGAGAAAAAAAATAGAAGAGATCATATATATGTCGTTCTTCTTAAACTTTGAAGGACCAAATCTGTAACTATTTCAAAACTTAGGAGAGTTATTGTTATAATTTAAACAATAAAGACCTAACAGGATTTTAGTTGATAGTTCGGACTCCATTTGGGCAATTCACACTGTTAGATTCTACAAAAGTGCAATTAATTTTTAAATCAATTATTAAAATTAAATGTATAAATTTTATAAATAATTTAAATTAAATTTTTTTATCAACATTAATTTAAAAATCATGGCACAAAATGGGCAAATCTTCTAGCATGCCCCTCTAATAAGTCAAATCCTGCAAGACCTAAAAGGCAATAGGACATATTGTCCTTTGTTGTGGCAGGAGCAGCCCCATGCTAAATGCTCATAAATACCAAATTTTAATTGGGGTAATAAAAAGATTTCATCTACTATTCTTTTCACTTAGCCCCCTACTTTCTATCACGGTCAAACCATTGGGACCTAAAATATTTTCACACTTGAGAGATGCAGTGAATGTGTAAATGGATTAAACCGTTTATAAATGTTTATCAACGTTGGTTAATGGCTCGGTTGGGTTTCATTTATTAATAAGAGAGATGAATGGGAACGATAACATATCACTCGCTAAATAAATGAAGGGTGCAAATTGAAATAATTCACATATTAGCTCGTTGAGGCTCAGATTTATTTAATTAATATTAAAATTTAAAAATATTTCTTTTAGGTTAGAAGATTAAATTTATTTACTTAAATACAATATGATTCAATAAGAATGCCAGAAATATCTATTAGTAAGTTGTCATTAAATAATGAATCCATGATATATTGATTTTAGTGCTGAAGATTTTAAAGCGTTTGATAACCAAAGCATAATTCATTAGAATACATATGCGTTTTCTAAATGAGTCAAATTTCAAAAATTTAGATTTTGCTGGTCTTAATAACTAAATAAAATTTAAACTTTATAATTATAAAATGAGCCGAGCCGAACCGAGCCAAGCCAAGCCAAGCCAAAGAGTTTTTAAGGCTCACCAAGAATATGATTCGAGCATATAAATAGAAAAAGGTCGGGTTTCAATAGCCTAATTAAAGCTCGTCACTAGCCACTTTGCAATTTTAGTGCATTTGAGTGAGAGAGATGCCATTTTACAGGAGCACTGAGACTCGACCCGAGCTACCTTACGTGCCGGGTACAAGGTCAGACATGAGTACAACAACTATCTTCTATCTACCCAACATCATCACCAACTCGAACTACCCTACCCGAAACTCGGTTATTAAATATATAAATATTTATGTGTATATATATATATATATATGCATATAATATATATAACTATAAACATCGCAAGCATTTTGCCTAGAAAATGTACAAGTCAGAGCATCCACATCAGCCTGTCTACGGTCCTATATGTATAAATTTTATAAAGTTTAACCAAAATGCCTTCTCAACAGGCTATATATGAAGCTGTATAAATATAAAATGCTTAAATAGCTATACAATTTTTTTATTTTCTCTACAAACTTATACAATTACTGTAATACCAATATAAAAGCTTTTAATAATTTTTATTAGTTAAACAACCCCATGATTATCTTTTTTCTCCTCATTTTCACATTTTCACTCTCTCTCTACAATTGAGAGTATTTTCCTAATAAGAATTTTTGTCTATTATACTTATTAAAAGGATTGTTTAATAATTAAAAACCGAAAATAAGAATTTTTGTCTATTATATAATAATTAAATCAAAAAAGGATTTAATTTAATTATTATAATAATATGTGCAAGCTTATTATTTTATATTATGCCTATCAAAGGTCTAATTATTTAATAATTAAGAGCCTAAGATATGATCTTCTTTTGGTCAATTTACCATACGATGGCAAAGATAAAGAGAATTAACTTGATTATTGCAATGAGTGGTATAATTGTATTATCAAAAATTGATTTAACCCTGTTCGAAGGGTTATTTAGATAAGTCCCGATTGATTTATTTTAAAAGACTAGTAACAGCCTAAAATAATAAAGTTTTATTAAAACAATTAAGTGATTTTTAATAAATTGGTATTAGGACAATAATGTGGTAATATACTTGCAAACTCATGAGTACAACACAGATTGAAGAAGTAGGGCATGTATCATTGTGAGCGAACTAATGGCAAAATATTAGAAGGAAATTGTAAATGATGGCTATTTCATTAGATCGTGCAAAATAGTTAAGAACAATTGTTTAACTAGTTCTATAAAAGCAGAGGAACGGCACTGAAGAAAGGATTACCGACACACTTCCCCAATTCGAAATTTATCCAGGAGTAGGCATAATCTAGTATTAGGAGTAGAAATAGAAATAGAATAAATCAAAACCATCTTGGCTCTTGTAAACATTTCAGCAGTTATAATTGAAGCTATTGAATTGAGTAATAAAATTTGTTTTGTTATTCAGTTTTATTTTACTTCAATCAAATATCCATACATTTTCAAAGAAAGCATGAAACTAAGGTGAGAAATCACATTCCCCTTACTCCGAGTTTTCGACAAGCCATTCCAACGCTTATTGAAATGATTTCCCGCTGTTAGCCTAAACAATAAACCAAGAGGGGGTGAATTAGTTTTTCAATAAAAGTATTTTGTTAAAAATAATTCCCCTCAAAATTTTCTTTTGAAAACATATACAATAATATCTAGACATAAATGATGTGATTCCTTACGTCCAGTCTCCAAGGTTTTCCTTGGGTTCCCTTATAACTTTATAACAAAAAATTATAAGTTGGCTAGTCTTTATGGGGGCTAACCGAATTTTCCATTGAATAGTTTGTAGTGCTATCCAACTGTTACAAAGAATAGCTTGTTGGTGCTATCCAACCATACCAATTAGATTTGCGGGATCTACTCAAAATTATACACAAGTAGATTTACGAGCTCTACTCAAACCATAATTAAGTAGGCTTGCAAGTGCTATTCAAAGCGGTTCTTCTTTAGGAGTTTATAAACCACTCCTTTATAAGGTTAGTAGAAACCTTATAAGATTTAGTCTTTGAGTATGAAATAACGAAACTATCAATCTTATAATCTCATAAGATATTACAAAAGAATCTCTCAAAGGTTGTATAATTATCACTTCAAAGGCTTTGAATATGGAGGTTGAATAGATCAAACTTTCGAGTGAGGAAGATGGTGAGAATGTGAATATTGAAGTGTTGATCTTTTGATTTTTTTTTCTCTATATTGATGTGTTTTTTCTTGAGAAACGAAGCCATCTTTATATAGGAGAGGAGCCTTGAAATTTGAAATCATGTGAACATTATGGTTTGATTTATTTTCATCTTTTTACAGATCAAGAATCTTTAATCGCATCAGTATGAATTACCACCTTCAGTTCCAGTCAATCTGGATGGGTCTTCTGGCCAGACCTAATTTGGCTTGAAACAATACCACCAATTGGCCAAACCTAGATAGTGACTCAACTGATCCTAAGAGGTCCTTTGCCAGTTCCGTGCATTAACCAATTTTTCGATATAGTTTTGAGCCCATTCTTCTCTTGGTTGGTTCTAAGATCTTCCCGAGTCATCTTTAACTCTTTTGAACATATCTTGAATTCTTCTTGGCTAATCTTTGGTCTTCAAACTCCCATTTTGATTCTCAATACTTGTTGGTTCTTTAATCTCCATTTTCGAACGTTGAATCTTCGATTCTATTTGGCTTTTTGATCATTGATTTTCATACCACTTTAAATGTGTTATAATAACCTATTTTACTTGATAAACTCATTTTAAACATTAGTACACTATGGATACTTGATTTTATTTATTTTTCTTTTCATTGATTTGTTATAATCAAAATCTTTGAAATATATTTTTCATAAACTTTGGGGGAACACCTGCTAATGAAACAAGTTTTGAGTAACAAGTTTTCTGTGCCACAAGGAGGGCACAACATAACTAACTTGAAGTTATAGCACCAACACGATAAATAAATGATAACACCCAAGAAGAGGGTGAAATCCAAAACAACATTCGAAGAGAGGTCTCAATAGGCCATGATGGGAGTTAAAACGCACCAAGAATTGACCAAGACAATGGTCAAAGCATGTATAAGCATAACTAGAATAATGGTTATGAAGTTGGCCAAATCAGTTGACATGGAAACCTGAACATTCAAAGTCTAATGTAACAAATGGCACAAGTTATATCAGACCCAAATTTAGAAGGGACTAATGAGTTCATAAGCATGCTGAAAAAGGTTATTGGAGCCTCTGAATCACAGGCTTCAATGTCAAACCCTAGGGGGGCACATGCACCTAGGGGTGATTAAAAGATTGTAGAAAATGTAAATCCATCACAGTTATATCATAATCATGTATTTGATATTGGGATATTTCATAATTATAACTATAACCCATAACCGAAGATAGAAAATCAAAATTATAATCTTAAGCAAAGGAACAATAATGGAGTGCCTATGTTACAAATAGTATGGCCAAAATAGAAAATGTAGGTTTATAACAACAATAACAATATTAAACCAGTAAATGGTCCAAACCAAGTGCCTAACAATCCTCAAGCGCTTAAGGCAACAATAATGGATATGGTATAGGAAATGTATGGACCAGACCTTCGAAGGGCTGAATGAACCATATCTAAGAATCCTTTTCCGCCATGGATAGATGAGTTTACATTACCTGAAAATGTTAGGATCCCAAAACTAACCTTATTCTATGGAGAATATACCAGCCAACTCTTGAACACGTAGGGAAATTCACCTTACAAATAGGGGAATTAGGCAATAATCAATTTCAGAAAATAAAATTATTTCCAAGTTCATTAACCAGAAGTGCATTTATTTGGTTTATTAATTTGCCGCCAAATTCTATGAAAACATGGCCGGACATGGATCATCAATTCCATACACAGTTCTTTGGAATTGAGTCAGAAATATCAATGGCAGACTTAGCAAAGTTAAAACAAAAATATAGTGAATTTGTATAAAAATCATATCAAGATTAAAGAAATTCAGAAATAGGTTTCTATCACGCTCCGAATTTCTATAAACCTAGGGATGTGATCCTATGAAGAAATAAGTAACCAAAAGACCAAGATTCACAATATAACGAAAGGAATAAATATACAATTCTCATATCCCATATCCAAACACGAATGGATCTACATAATCTCACAATACAATATAAACACAACTTGATTACATATACAACATGAATAAAATAGCTACAATAGTCATGTCATAAAATATAGATACATAATTGCAACTATCCACCTAAGGCAAGTGTGCATACGGGATCAAGTTAGGTACCTGAGAAAAATAAAAATGCAATAAAGAGCCAAAATCTAATATATAGTCTTATGACTCACACAAAATAAATGCACAAAAATATACCAATTCTAACTTGACAAATATCAATGAGCTCCCAAAATGAATCATAATTACCCTAGACCCTCAATGGTCTAAGGCCGCGTCCCCAAGTTTGCGTGGGCATCCAAGCCTGAAATATTACAACACATATGGGAAAAGAAATGGAATTTTGCATGGTCAGATTATTAGTATAACACTAAAAAGAAATTTAAGTGTCTACATGATATGTATGCTCATGTAATACTGAATGATGTGACATGCTATGCAATCTCTACACTTGTTCACAAATCCTCTATTTTCTTTTCTAAAATAAAAAAGCTTTCATAATTCACAAATTGATTTCACAAATCACTATATTTTCACAAATCACAAATATTTTCACAAATCATAAATATTCCCCAAGACTTATAAAAATTGGGACTAAGATCTTTTACAAATTGGCCCAAGAATCCTCTAACTCGCATTATCTTTTGGACCCGATAATCGTAGGTCCAAATCACAAATATCACAAATATTACAAAGTTTTTATAGAAAAAGTTGACCTAGTCCCTAAAAGAAAGGAAAAACACTCAATCCCTTCCCAATGCATATGTTCTTCAAAATACAAATTTTTCCACAAATAAATCACAATATAATGATGCATATGCTCATGAATGAGTATGCCAATACATAGTGTATAAATATTAGGTACTACAAAAGAGCATAAAGAATTACTTTTAAGTATCACAATTGAACAATATTGATTTCTACCACTAAAGCTATAATCACAAATCATTAGTCATAAATGTAAAATTTGCCACAATAATTAGATTCACACATTAAATTATATAATTCAAGGCCTTGCATTTTTAAATAAAAAATGATTTCTATTCACAATTTTTTACCATAATATAATATCCATACACCAATATCACAAATTCACATAAATAGACAAAACTCGTCACAAACGTCATATACACACAAACCTTCCAATTTATTGTAACACAAGTAATCTGCCATACCTAGATGAAGACAAACCTTTTCTGAGTGGTTCTATCTAAAAGCTCTAATTTCTTCCGAGTTGGGCCTCCGAGTTTGTTCTAGCAAATGATCACAAATCATTATGATTATATACACAAAAATGCTCTATAATTTGTATAAAATATGATTCACAACTTTATTTCCATTGATGTACGTAGCACGGAACCCTAGGTATGGAGAATGAGTGAGATATGAAGAGAAACTTGCATCAAAATGCTCTCCTCGTGACATAGATTCAAAAAATGCTATTATTTTCTGCGAATGACAGCTTTAGCACGACGAACCTAAGTTCCCTCTCTCTTCTCTTTCTTCTTCCTCTCCTCACTGGTCTTTACTTTTATTTCAAGTGTATGTATGTATAAATGTGTACAAAACACATTTAAATAACTAAAAAAGGCAGTAGGGACAATTGCTAATGCTAATTGAACTGGCCAAACTATTTCGGGCTCCGTGTTGACTACTTTATGTTTTGAATTAACTTTTCATCAAAACACAAAAGTTTTAGATAATTGAATTATTTTTCCAACGACACTTGTAGGCCCCAATCGGAGTTACGATTTGAAAGATATTTTTAAAATACCGAATGATGCCATGCTACTCTGTCAACCTGTATACTACTGGGCACTTTGAGCCCCGTTTTGACCCATCTACGCTTCGAATTAACAGTATTAACAAGTGCTTCAAATTAACAGTGTATAAAATACATTTAAATTACCAAAAAAGGCAGCAGGGCCCACTGCTAATGCTGACTGAACAACCCAAACTATTTCGGGCTCCGTTTTGACCATTCTATGCTTCGAACTAAATTTTTCTCAAAACACAATAGTTGTAGATAAATGAAATATATTTCCAAATATATGTCAGAGGCATTAATCAGAGTTACAGTTTTGGAGAAATCATTAAAATACCGATTATATGTCACAATTATAACTTAACACTAACCGAGTTTAAAAATCCCCCGAGGCCAAATCTCGGCCACGCCACTTCACACATTACTCTAAATGATAGAATATGTCATATACAATAGAGAAAAAATAACCTAACTCATTCACAATATCGTTTGAGTGTCTAAAACTCAATCGACATAACTTTATGCAATTTTCGACAAACCCCGACGAAACTACATTTTTTCTCCTACACTACACGTTTAGATAATATTTCCTACAACCAATAATATCTAAACAAATATAGCAGCACTCCAATCACAACCAATAAATCCCAATACTCGAGAATAATTTTAAAAGGGCACATTTAACCCAATAGAATCACAAACAAATGCCTCAATGCAAATACCGAATATAAA
>MKEJ01035669.1:0-23923 GCA_001753735.1 Embelia ribes
TTTTGAGTAGTTATTTTGCTGAGTATGGTTAGAGATGCTCTAATAGTGAGATGAGTTAAATTTATATATTTTTGTGCGAGTATTTTGGCATGAATGGTTGGTAATTTACGGCAAATGAATTGGATGACGTGTTTTTTGAAATGGACATTATGGCTATTTGGGTACGTGAACGCTTGATATGCAATGGTTTGGATGACAGTACTTGAACTCCTCTCTTATTACCAAGGGACGGTTCATGCAGATTGTTGATGTGTTTTGTGTATGTATTTATGTACTATTATAGAAAAGTATACATGAAATATTTTAAGAGATTGTTTTTGACGAAAAATGGATTATGGACAACTTTTAAGAAAGCGATTGATTTGGACAGTACAACTGACGTGTGAACAAATTTTTTAAGAAGCGATTCCGACATGATTTAAATATTTTCTCGATATAATATTTTCTTTTATAATACTTTTGTCAACTAATAATTAAATTGTAGTTATTGATATTCCTATCAAACGATCTGAGATTTGACCCTCGGAGCTCACTAAGTTCGACATTGTTTTTATTAAGATAGATATCATGATCGCGGAGATGAATATATGTTTGCCAAGATTTGGTCGTGGATACGGGAGGTTATCGTGCTAGTATTATCTCGATCCGTAGCCAGATATAAATTGCTGGTTCATAATTTCAGTAAATGATAACTTTGTACGAGTTGACCTGAATGTAAGATAAGGAGCTGTAGCTGTATTCATTTTATATTTATTATTGTAAGAATAAGGTGTAATTAATCAAGTATCACACTAAAGTTTAGTTTACGCTTTGCATATTTTTAGTATTTTTGTCTTGGTTTAATAGTTTGAGAGTGAGGATTCGGTAGTCGGGCTGCTTTTCTAGTTATTCCGACTTATAGTGCGTTTGGTGTTAAGATTTCTTGGTGGAAAATATGACGGAAAAGTAAATATTAGAATTGAGTCCATTATTTTTTATAGAGAAATTTTTTCACGAGAAATCCTTGCACCAAATGAAGCCTTAAGGGATGACACGAATCATAAACGATTATTTGGAAAGGCTTAGTTTGGGAACACTTTTGCTTTTGAAAATCTACTTTTCAAAATTATTTTAAAAAATTGATAACCAAAATGGGTGTAATTCAAGTATTCGGTAAATAATTTCAAAAGTTTTTCTCTTAATACATATTCTAGCATTTGCTAAAGATAATCATTTTTCTAAAAAGACAAAAGAAAGTATACATGATAAATGTATTAAATAAATTTTAAATTATTTTGATAATTAAAGATAGAAAAAATAAAAGTAATTTTTTAAAATATAAAAAAACTGCTTATAAAGAACTTTTAAATATTAAATATATTTAAAGTTATTTTAATAATTAAAAATAGAAAAATAAAAGCAAATTTTAAAATCATATAAAAAACTACTTCTAAAGAACGAGTCTGGAATCAGGATCATCCACTACTTCTTTATGTTTCCTCCATGCCTCATTAGTTTTTTTTTTAATTTAAAATACTAAATACATTAATTAATGAAATATAAAATAATTTGTAAAGTCATTACATATATTTTAAATATAAATATACAATCATTTAATAGTGTTATTATACATTTTTTTATAGTTTCAATTTCTAATTATGCGGAGTATAAAAATAAAAATAAAAAATTACATTATTTTATAACGTAAAATTTTCTATTTAATAAAATGTAATGATTTTACATTGTATATACCGTAATTTAATTCATTTAGTATTTTATTTGTAAAGGAAAAAAAAAAAAACAATCGAGTAAATGCGGCAGATTCATCTCTCTCAGATTCGCCGTTAATTCGATTCTCCTTCTCTAGGTCATCTCTAACAACCCAATCTCTGCTCAATTTCTTTATATATATATATATATATATATATATATATATGTATGTATGTATGTATGCCCCTTCCGCTGGGGAAGGAGTCCGGGTGTCCTGCCTCTCCGGGAGATAGAATTTGTTATTATTATTATTTTTCAAAATGATTGATACAACTAAATAGATAATTTATAGAGATCATTGCAGTATAATACAAAGTTTTTTGGACATAAGAAAGCAAAATAATTTTTCCTTGGTTTTGAGTAATGTACAGAATTTTATTTGTATAAACCTATTCCAAACTGATTTTGGAGGATACAACAGTGATCTTTATATATCATCTAGTTTCACTGTATCGATCATATTGTGAAAGAAATAAAAAAAAAAATTATGTTTTTCCAGAACATGATGGAAACTTGATGGAGCCAACTAGACAGTATTCTATACCCCTTCCGAAATCTTTTAAATTAAATTTACGGGAACAACTCGCCAGGTGTATCTCGTAGTATTCGTTCTCCTAAAATGTAAGGGGTTTGCTTCGTGCGTACCCTTGGACTATTGTTCATTGTCAGTTCTATTTTAAGTTGAGCAATGGGTGTGGACGATCTCCATAGACTAGCATCCTTTAGAATTTGAGGTTTTCATATTAAAATTTAGGGGTTGTATTTAGTTATACCAGTGCGAATGCCCTTAGTTTTTGCCTTCGGTTAAACTGCCGGACTTAGTTCATTGTTAAAAATAATTCCGTTAATTGCACCTCCCTTTTTACTGAATTGAAATCTGATTGTAAAACAAAGAAACCCATTTGCACCCTTTTTTTGGGGGGGGTGAAAATGCTTCTTAACAAAATTGTGGCGTAAATATGTATTTTATTTTGGTATGTTAAAAGTGTACTATCATCCAAAATTTTTATGCCATTAATGTTCGTAGGAACATATCATATTGAAAACTTTCTAAACATGGTTTTATATGCACACTATGTCGGAAAAAGCCAGAAAAAAGCTCCATTTTTCTAGCTTTATCGTTTTTCAGCACAATAGGTAGTTTTTTAAGCAGAAAAAGCTGGTTGCCAAACACCTTGAGTTTTTTCTACGCAAAGAGCAGAGAAGTTGTCTTGTAAAAGCTGATACTAAACCAGCCCTGAGCATATGAGAACGTCAAAAACTAGGTTGCGCTTTGGAAACGGGCCTTAAGCATCTGAAATGACTAGTGTACAACAACGATATGAAATCCTTGTGCTGTACCTTACTCGATTCAAATCTTTCCACACATTTATTGGTACCATAAAAAATTTGTTGCTAGTTGTGCATAGGTTATCGATTTATCATTTCCTTAGCAATTAATAGAACTCCCCTTTGTTTCCAAAACCTTAATCCAAGCACACCGTTGCAAAATCTATCATGGGAGATGTTCTAGATTTCTGATGTTCAGTTCTTGACAGGCAAATATTGACTTTTAGCTTTGTGTAAACAGAACTCCATCAGAGCTTGATTGTGCGATGTCTTTGTTGCCTCTCCACACTGCGGTTTCTTCTGCGAGTAGAGCTTGGTCAATCGGTGCCCAGGTGACTTGAGTCATCCAACAACCGAGAAACTTTTATGTTCACGGCATTGAGGACGCGTTTTTATTGGCTGTGCCAAAACTTCTGTTGATTCGAGAAGTTTTGATGAACTTTTTGATAGCCAAAGAGTAAATAATGGCTGTATGCAATTCAACAGTTACTTAAGAAAATTGATACAAAGGGTTGGCACAAGATATCAATTAGTCACATTTGGTGATAATTTTTCTGACTGTTGTGATTCAAAAGCTTTCCTTTTGCTCCTTAATTTTGGTAATAATAGGCTTTTCGGTTATCTTTCTAATTAATAGCAAAACCATAGACATGGTGTTCGACATAGGCTGCGTGTTGAGGCACCCTTTGTAGTGGCATAGCGCCTTCCGCATGCCTAATCAATTGATATATGGGTAGAAGATTTTCTTTTTGATAATTAAGTATATTAATTGACATACAGATCATGATTATAGTAACATCGAATTACTTCCCAAGTAATTGAGCCTACAATGTTGTCGTGTTTCGCTAGACAATGCTTTAGTGCCAAAGTTTGTTGTTTGTTATATATGCATGAGAAATCATGAGCAATTATGAAATTTCTTTTATGTTTGACAAAACACGTATAGTTAGACACAAGGGTATGAGATAGTAATTGCTATACTTGATAGACACAAAGGGAGAAAAAAGGGGAATATTTTAAGAGATTGCCATTTAATAGTAAATGCTATAAATAGGCACAAAGAACCATTTTCATCCTGCACCATCCCTTGCAAATGTATGAAAATAACATCAATTTCCACCTTTCATTTTAAACAAATTAATCCAAAACCGGCCAAAGATTTTCTCAGAGAGATAGGGAGGGAGGTAGAGAGAGACAGAGAGAGATTGCCAACAAACTTGATGACAGAAAGGCAGAAAAAACACAAAGGGCATGAATAAGAATTAAAGTGAAGGCTATGTGGGAATGAAGGTGTTTTCGAGTGGAAAAGGGGTGCGTTTTCTTGAGGAGAAAGGAGATGCCGAAGAGAAAAATGCTCGAAGATTTCGTAATAATATCAGGATTAATAGGGGTCCAAATAATAGTCGCGGGAAATGCAGGGCTGATGAGTTATATATTGTCATTGGGGATTACCCCTCTCACCATTGTCATTTTTGGTTCATTTTCCACATTCTTAGTTTTTACTCCTCCCTCCATCTATTTCGAAAGGCATACCTCACTCTCTCTCTCTCTTTCTCTCTCTCAATTTATGGAGATGTGATTTGAGAAGGCTTAAAAAATGACATGTTCATGGGTTTGTTTTGCAGGGATAGATGGCCGGGAAAATTGAGTCTGAAATTGTTGATACAATTGATTTTAATTTCTTTTGGAGGGTAAGTAAATATAAACATACAAGTCTTTCTCTTTGTTTAGTGTTTGTCTTTTGTATGGTAAATTTAAGCAGCACGGATATAGATATGGATTCGGATATGGACTCTGATATAGACTCGGGCATGTCAATTGTGAAGAAAAAGGAGTCACGGATGCATCGAGGATACCATACCATAGTATAGTTCATTATTATTTTACCAGTAATAAATATGCTGAGAGAAACCATAGAGTATTAAGCTCTGCAAATATGACAATAAGTTTGTATATAACTTCCCGGCCAACAATTCTTACATAATTTAACTGGATATGCTATATGGGTTCTCTAACACGTATTTTTGAAGTTTCAAATAAAAATAACTCAAGAAACACAACAAAATGGAGTGTTTGATACGTAGTTCAAAGTCTCAGCGAGGTATGCTTGTTCAGCACATAACGGATAAGGACTCAGGCATATATTTTAGTATGTCCGTGGCTCCGAGCTTCGTAGGTTAGATCATATCTTCAATACTGTACCACAATCTGCTAGTTGCAAGTTTTTGCTTGAATAGTTTATATATATATATATATATATATTTGTAGAAATAGATTTAATACTTAGAGTTTACTGTTAAAATTTTTGTTTTTGTTTACAGGGCATTATTTCAGTGTTTATATCTTAAGGGAATTAAGCGAACCTCACCCGCAATGGCGACTGCTATGCCAAACCTTACTCCGGGGCTCATCTTTCTCATTGCCGCGACTTTAGGGTATTGATCAATTTTATCTCTCTTTTTACTGCCAAGAAAGAAATTGAGTTCCTTTCTTTTTTTGATGAAATAGATACGAAATTATTAGACGTTACGCGATGTTTGTTATACGAGAAAAGTGTGTATCGGCGATTATATAGCCGGAAAAGAATTTTAACAGATCAATTCTATTACAAAGTCGCCGATATAGGTTGACATCTAAAGCATTTTCTCATGATAATATATACACTTATTTAGTGTTATACTTACCAAGACTCCTAACAACAAATTTCAATTATAAACACTATTGTGACTGAAGATTAATGTTCCGCCTAACTAATTGAACCATATATTAGCCACAGTTTTGGTCCTAAAACTTTATTTCTCATGTAGGTGTACTGAGAGCATATGAATATAAATTTTATGTGTGTAGTTGAATCTATTAAAAAAAAAAGTTACACCATAAGTTTAATACTAAAATTATAAATAAAAAATTTTACACTAAAACTTTTGGCCCAAGAAATTATGATAGAGGCTGTAGCCCTTTTTAACAAATTCATGGGTCCGTCGTTTCTAATCTCTCAAAAGTGAGAATTTTCCAAGTTAATGTGCATAAAGCTCCATTGCCAAATTATTAGTAATTATGGGGAAAATCAAGTTAAACCTACAAATCAGATAAAAAATTGTTTTGATAAATTTTTTTTTGATAATTAGTGAAACCTACAAATTGTTTTGATAATTGATTGAGAGAAAACATAATATTTGGTGAATTACTCTAATGGTCCCCATTGTTTTAATATAAATTCTATTTGGTCACCATAGTTTTAGTTGACTCACTAATAGTCCTTAAACGTAAGAAGGAGAAAGATTTGGTCCTTACCTTTAAAAAATACTGACTGGTTTGGTCCCTTTTATAATCGTTCTAATATAAAAAAATCTTAATATGCTCAAATTTTTTTAAAAAATGGAACACAAATGGTTGCAAAGACTAATTTACCCTTACATGAACTAGAAATGAGTGATTGGATATGTTGTCATCAATTAATCCCTTAACCTATGAATTTAATAAAAATGATTACACTCATCTCATAATTTTTTTAAGATCAAAATTTTTAATATGAAATTTTTTATCTGTAATTTTAATATTACATTTTCAATGCAATTTTTTTTTATAGTAATTTCAATCATTCTTATAAATTCATCCTGAATAGGCTCTTACACTCAAGTTTTTTGAGGCATGCAAATGATGAAGATTTGAGCCAATGATTTTTTTTTACCAATTTCTAATATTTCATTTTATGTAAATTTTTTTTTTTAAACATATATATAGGTTTGAGAAAGTGGATTTAAGGTACATGCATAGCAAAGTGAAGATAATTGGCACAGGATTATGTGTGATTGGTGCAATTACAATGAGCCTAATGCAAAGTGGGACAAGTAAAGATATTGTGATGGCTATTATACATAATGATGATGACATTTTCAATGTTGAGAAGCTCATTGGCTGCTTGTATCTTATGGCTGCTGTTTTTACCTTGTCAAGCAACATTATTTTACAGGTACCTAACCACAAAATTTAGCAATCAAAATTTGCAGTAAAATTAGATTGTTGTTTGGATGTTACTAGTGCTTTTATTTCTTGAAAATTGTAGCGGGTACCATTTAATAAACCTAAAATCACCTGCTTTTTAAATTCTGTTTTTGTTTTTTTGGGTGCTTTTAGAAGTGGCATTCGGGGTGCTTTCAAAAGCTAATTGTACTTTTTCTATCATTAATTGCCTATACAACCTCATTTATATTTTATACATTCATCATATATAGCTAATTTTATTTCTTTATAATAAAAAATACTATTTTATCAAACACCAGAATACTTATCAAATCAACTTTTAAAATTTATCCATCAAACGCTAAAATTATATATATTTATAAAATCAACTTTAAAAAAAATAGGTTCGAGAAACGGATTGTGAAAAGTAAATGCATTTCCCAACTAAGCCTTTGTAAGGAAGTACTCTCCATACAAGAAATTCTTTTTTTTTGTATAAGGATTATTGTCATTTTAGGATAAATTATTATAAATTGAGAGCAAATTACTACTAGTATTTTTTTATTCATAAGATTTTTCTCTTAAGTACATAAAAAATTAACCTTAATTCCAAAAACTGAGTTCTATAATTTTATGATTATGCAATACCAACATTAATTCAGATAGTACTTATTATGAGTTTTTTTTTTTTTTGTATTTCTCTTTTATTTTTATTTATATTGTGCACAAATTTTGCAGGCTATCACTCTTGGTGATTTTCCAGCACCCCTCTCCATATGTGGTGCCACGTCATTAATTAGTGTAGTGATATCTATGGCCATTGAGTTAATTCAAGAGCACAAATTTGATACCGGGTGGCCAATTCTCAGTGTTCCACAAATAATTTGCTATTCTCTTTTGGTAATTATATATATATATATCTTTTCACCCTTTTTTCAAATTTATTTATTTTTTGGTTGGATATTATTTGTCCATATTTCTAGTTGCAATAACAACTATTGATGATAATTTAAGACTATTTTTGTTTGAAATGTACAAGGCCAGAGATAAAATGTTCCGACCATAATCTCTAGGATGTGTTGGACGTGAGAAACTTGTTTTTTTTTTCTGAAAATTATTTCCGTTACAAAAGTTGTTTTTCGAAACATCCTTTCGAGAAATTTATAGTACTAGGAGACTTGCAGAATTAAAAACTAAATCTTGCTAGATTACTTTTTCTATAATACTAATATTATTTACAAGAGTACGAAAATAATTTTACTACAAAAATATAAAATAAAATAAAAAAATCTTTAAAATTAAGTAAATTTTTAATATATCTCAAAAAAATTGAAGTAGAGTAATATACTATTTACTCAATTATTTATAATATGTCTTTTCTCCGTTTTCCTATTTTTGAGGTCACATCTTTCCTCTTTTTCATACCGTACTCGTTTCCATTATTCAAATCGACAAATATGATTTTGACACTTGTACTTAATTGCTTAGTCCTAGCAGATGTAGTAAAAATAATTATAATTATTTAGTTATAATGATTAATCCGTGACAACAAACTTTATAATGTACTTTTTTTGCCCTTAATTGGGATTTTTGGTTTCATTTTAATTAATAATCCTGAAATTACAGGGTGGCACGGTGAGCGGGGCGTGCGTAAGCTTCAACGCGTGGGTAATGAAGAAAAGAGGACCGGTGTTCGTGGCGATGTTTACTCCCGTGGGAACACTCATCTCCGTTCTTTTTTCAGTCATCGCCCTCAGAGACTCCGTCACCCTCGGAAGGTATATATATGCATATGCACGCCTACATTGGTTATGTCACGGCTTTCCTACTAGGGGCGTTAATGAACTGGACCGCAGTACTAGTTTATTCGGTAGACGAGATTGACATAAACTTATTAAAAAGATACCTACTTCAAGCTTATGAACAGAATTTCTAAAATTTCATAAGCGATCTCTAAAATCGAGTTCTAGTGTAGCATGGGCTATATATTAATGGATAGATCATGAGCCATCTTTATGTTCACACACACCGTAAAAAAATATATATATGCATAAAAAAAAAATTACAAACTCATACGCATAAAAATTTACAAATGAGCCGAGCTGAGTGGCTAGTCTTTTCAATGCCCATTCGTAAACAATCCCTCAAAATCAAGCTCAAGCTCTTCAAAATCGAGTTTCTAAATGATTAGCTTTCAAAGTGCAAACGAGTGATTACCTTCTTGAAGACACCCTAGTTCGCAGCGCCACAGTTCTTAAATTTCATCATCGATTAATTTTTGTAGAAATCTTTTTCTTCTCATCTCGCTCTTTCTATATATACGCAGCCTTGCCGGAATGTTCTTAATGTTCACGGGCCTCTATTTCTTCCTATGGGCTAAGGGGAAAGAACAATACTCCATCGAAGATTCTTTAGCATTACCAGTTCCCAGTGATGTCGAAACGCCTCTTTTGTCGTAGCGACTATATAGAATGATATGATAACAATTTTTTAAAATCATAACGATCACTGTACCCTTTGTCTTGTTTTATAAGATATCAATTAAATAGTTTTATTTTTCTAGAGGATTGCTTTGACACGACTGAATACTTACATGTATTGATTTATCCAAAATATTGATGGTAAAAATAGATATTTAAGTAAATATTAGTAGTAGATATGTTTTATTCTAATTTATTAGACTGGGACAAGTTCGGATTTTCAGAGTGTGCTCTTGGAAAAATATGCATAAAATCTTTCAAACAAGCAAAAGTTTTATTTTTTTTCGGCTTTTGTGCCAACTTAGAAACTGAGGGAAATAAAATGATATTTTTACCAATATGAATTCACAAAGCAAGTCCTCAATATAAATAGTGGACGAAAAAATAACCATAAAAATATACTTGACTTTCTAATAATTCTAACATATAAAATGAAGGAACAAAAAAGTCTGATTAAATGCACAAATTTTGATATTGAAAGGACTTTGCAACTCATTTTAATAAATAAATAAATTAAGAAATAAAAGAATGAATACAAAATAAGTAACCAAATGGATAGGTTAATTGAGATTGTTGTGTGTTAATGAGAGTCGAACTAAGCATCTTGGGGAGCAATCCAGTGTCTTCCATTCACGAAGCTCTTAACGAGGAATGGATGGGCTGTCTCGTAGTCAAGTTCTCGGGCCCACGACACTCCCCTCACAGCGGCTACTCCTGGCCCCGAGCATTTGTACACCCCGAAAAACACGGTCCTGTCCATACCATACATACATATGATGCAAGTTATACACAATGACCAAATATCTGTATGGTTCATTTGGTTACGGTTTTTAATCAAATAAGTCATCTTATTTCAGTATAAGAAAAAAGTTGGATAAATCAAGTTTAAAACTTCCAGCTTATTTAAGCTAAAATAACAAATAAGCTCAGCTTAAAAGCTAAGCAGTAAAACACTGAATGTTTTTAAGTAAAAAAGCTGATAATGTAGAGCTTTTAGGTTATATTCGTTTGTGGTTTGAAAGCTCAAAATTTTTTTCAAAGTGTGTAATCTTTGCTTGAAATGATGGTACTATTGCTATTCATAAACAATGTATTAATTAAAATGTAAAAGTAGAGATCAAAAGCTTTTGTATTCTAGCACAAGGCATACATAGAGAGTGAATATTCTAATTATTACCCTTTAATACTTGTATACACGTAGAATTAAAACAACAAAATCCATGTCCCGAAATATATATGGAATTTAATAAAAAAAATACTTGTATTTTGACATACAAGTCACTATTTTTTAGCAAATTTTCCTATTGTAAACTTCCGAGATAATATTTACAAATAAGAAAGTGACACAGTGTTTGGAATTTTCATAAACTATAAAAAATAATCATACTACTTCAATTTGTATAACGCAACGTTATTTTATCCACCGTTGGTCCCATAATTTAGCAAAATAAAAACAAGAAATTTGAATATGCAAAAAGACAAGCGTTAGCTCCCAATTATTTGAATCATGTTATTTTGGTGATGTTTTCACTTTGTTTTCGTGAATATATAAATGTGACGTAAAAAATGTTTACTTGTTTTTATTGCTGGCGTGGTCCCAATCATCCCACCCGCCGTGTGCCACCACGTCATCGAAGTACGTATACGAGTAGACGATCCTCGAGTATTGACCCATGGCCCGGCCCACGTACAACGGGCCCGTACCCGTCACCCGACAACCCACAAAAGCGAAGCCTGTTTTCTCGGACGGGGATTTTCTGTCCTGAGCTGCGATGGAACCGAACCTAGTTGCGATCGAGTGGAGTTCGCAGTCCTGCACCAACAGTCAATAGTTCGCTCATGCTTATAAGGGAAAATGATAGGAGAATATTTTGATTTCCAAAAAATGCAGGGGTGTTACTGTAATTTGAGGATGTGGGAGGGTAATGAAGTAGTTTTTAAACAGTTTGAGGGTGTAGCTGTAATTTACCCTAACATTCGGTAGGAAGATTACTATATTATTGACTTTTCCCTTGAAAAATATTAAATATTTTTATGACTTAATTAGCAATCATTCAAGTATTATTTAAGTAAATAAATTTAAGCAAAATTAACAAGAAACGTATTACAGTATACTAATAAAATTTAAATAGCAAATTGAAAAAGTAAAGGACACTAAGATACCATTAACATGAGGATAATGCTTATTTTTTGAGTTTGCCTTGTTATAAAGCAAAGTCTTTTTGTACAAGAATTAAAAAAAAAATTGTGCCTCTTATTTACGAAGAAAAATGATACACTTAATCATGTTCATTTAACGAAATTGTACAAATGTCTATTTGTTATACAATACGCATTCATTTTTTATTTTTTATTTTTATAAAGAGCCCAATTCATAGAATCTAATCATATTTGTTTGTACTATTTTTGCACATAATTTATGCACACATATCATTTCTTATTTGAAATTTCATTCTTCCATAATTCTATAGTACCCACTGATGTGCTCTAAGGTAATTGGCATTGCAACATGAGATGCTTTAAGACATTAATATATAGGATAAATTATATAAATTTTTTTTTATTTCTATGACTTATATTTTAATGCTTTAAGACATTAATATATAGGATAAATTATATATAATTTTTTTTATTTCTATGACTTATATTTTAACTTTGATTCTGATACTATTTTCGAAGAGTCATATACCAATTTCTCTAATGATATTATGTTCCATAAATTATTTTTACCCTAATGATATTAATGTTCCATAAAAAATTCAGCACATTATCCTAGAAACATGTTCAATAATTTGAAAAAGCTACCACACACTTTCCAAGTTTTCATTTGTAAAAGAGAAGCCACACTTAGAAGACAAATGAGGCAGCTTTTCAATTATAAGTCAATTTTTCCCATCTTCCCTTTTCAAACAAAAGTTGTCTCATGTGATGTTCCGAAGTTGTCTCCATATACGAAATTTTTAACATGTATTTTATTAGAATTATTGTATTTTAAAAATAAATTAGTGCAATCTAATAACAATTTATGACTAGTATTTTTAATTTATTTTTTTTATTAAAATCAATTATATTAAATTGTTCTTAGTTTACATTAATGTTGTCATCAAAATATAATAATTTTATAAAAAAATATTCTGATATATTACAAGAAAAAAATCTTGTATTGAGAGGAAATCGGCGATGTTCAAGTGCATGCAATGCAGCTAATCAAAGTAGAAAATAAAATTTGAAATTGTAACATGTGTTTATCTTATGGGTATATCAAAATATAACAATTTTTTTTTATTGTATTTGAAAAGCTTACTTTGTACATGGACCTGCCATTGCCAAAAATGAAGTCGATGGAGCCCTCAATGTAACACTCCTTGAAATAATGGCGGCCAGTGTCGTCGCAAAGCGTGTCTTGCGCTCCGTAAAATCCACAGTTGGAAAAGTATGCTTTGTCTCCGGAGATCCTAAACGCTGCCGCTTGCCATCCTTGCATTCCCGGCATTGGCGCCGGAGCCGTGTTCTATATTACATGAAAAATAACTTGGTATGATTCTCTTGAACGACAACGCGAAGATTTGCCTACTAGTTGTTATTCAAAAATTCGTGATTAGAGTTTCAAATCTCTATACTGTTGTTACATATATGGATAATATATTTACGAAATAACAGTGAAGTAATTAACATTGTATAACGAGAAAATTTTGCATATCATCGTTGCACGAGTGACGAGGCTGCACCTCGTCAGCCATGCCAAGTTTTTCATGTACTCTGCCTTAGAGTATAGTAAAGTTTCTTTACAGCTACGAAACTCACAAAATTGATAAAGTATTCTCGTATAATCATTTTCTTGTCTTGTCGTACTAATTCAATTCACAGTATTACCAATCATATTTCATGAGAAAATATATAACCTCTGTCGTAACATATATATTTTCTCATCATTGTTCCTATGTTTTTTTTTTTTTTTTTTTTTTAAATATGTGGTTTCCATCGGCTTGCGCCTTCCGACCAGTCCACAGGGTCCAGTGCCTCTCAGTCACGATAATTTCCAACACGTACCAAAATGCGGCATGTATGAATCGAACTCCCTACCTTATACCTGAAGTCATAAGTACCAGTTATTCGCCCATTAGGCCGACCCCTTGGGATTATCATTGTTACTAATATCCCATCCATCTATTCAACTATTTTTAACAATGGCCGCGATTTGTGTTTTCTCTTTATTTTTAACGTCATTTTTCTTATTTCTAGCTTTCGTATGGAAAGCGTTTCGATTTTCAAAATAAGCAAATAGGGCCATTGTAGCATTACAAACAACATATTATTATTATTATTATTTTATTTTATTTTTGCTTTACAAGAAAAAGGCTAAAAGACGGGGACAAATATATGACTGACCTTGAAGCTGATGTTTCTAGCGGAGAAATAGTTAGCATACACTGTCACTGAAGCAGTCTTGTACGTCCGCAGCTGCTGACCGTTGGGACCACGATCACACGCTCTGTCGTGCCACTCGATCACCGTCGTCTCTCTTCCCGCTCCTTGGAACGTGATGTATGGTTTCGATGCAGGCACCACAACCTTCTCTCTGCGACGGAATCAGGAATTGGAAATGTAAGCATCATAAAATTTATAAAAACATGCTGAATCTCAATCTATATTAAAGACATATATATATATATATATATATTGGAATTTCCAAAAAGAAAGAGAGTTTTTTAATGTGAATCATGATAGTGAGAAATAATTTTTAAGTGTAGTAACTATAATTAATAATATTATATATGCCACCCCTTTTGATATGGCCTTGTAGCTCAGTTGGTACATTTTGCTATTACCAACTCCTAGTACTAGGTTCAAACCTCACCTTATAAGCTTGGTTTTACTATTGTTATGGTTAAAAATATTATGGGTTTGGTATACTTTCAAAAACTGTGGGCCATTGATAAAAAAATTATAACAACTTAATAATATTTGTTATTAATAATTACAAATTTTCTAATGTTAAACAAAATATTAACATTATAATTATTAACATTATATACAAATGAGAACATCATTGTGTTATTAATTAGTTCCAATCCTTAAAAAGTTGTAAAAAAATATATTTATTTTTCAATCTTTTTCTTTAATTTAATAAAACATAGAAATTTGGAAAAATATATTTATAATTATTTCTATAATATATTTATCATTATAAATAAAAAATTAAGAACTGGTCAGTCTATAATTTGAATCTCGATATATTAATAAATAACGTTAATTTTTTTTTTATTTTTTTTTTGGATAAATTATGAGAAAAATAACACAGCTTATAACAATTAATAAATCTCGTCCCTCCGAGTAGAAATTCTGGCTCCGTCCCTACCCTGTCCCTACCCTATCGTATATGTGATTGCTCTAGTCTTTTTGCATAAAAAGAATACATGCTCAATTTAATTATTTCTCACAACAATGCGCTTACGCTTAAAACAAAAAAAAAAAAAATTGGTTCCGACTCCAACTCAAAAAAAGTACAAATCTTGTACAAAAATCAGATAAATATGGCATTCGGTTCCAACACCTCTTATTAGATTATAACGAAATATGTATAATTTTTAACATGATATTCGGTATATAAATCATTACTATTTTTATGTAACAATTACTTGTAACAATAAAAATAAAATAACGAATAATAAACATACTAACATGTAATAACCGGCACTAATTTGTATGACGACATTCTCGGTGTTGTTCTCCGGGACCGAGTCGACAGCCGCCTGAACCGACATAAACTCCGCTCCACCGCCAACGTCGACGCTAATGTGGCGTAGGCCAGTGGGTCCCACCCACCTGTGGAGCGGCCTAGTCAATTCGTAGCCTGAAATTTGAAAGAGTAGCATATGTGAGAAAAGGAAAATATAAAGAGCAAACACATATAGCTTATGTAAACCCATTGAATTAGAAATTTAGAATAAAAATAAATAAATTGTAAGTTAGATAAAATAAAATGAAAGAAAGAGTAGAGTGAGGATGGATGGCTTGAAAATTGGAGGTGTGGGCGGTTTGTGAATGCAGAGTGGGAGAGAGAGAGAGAGATGGAGAGAGAGGGGTTGATGATGACGTATCCACCATTGACGACACCATCTTCGTTCGTGGTCTGCGATGCACTGGAACACGATTTCCCTATTATTTATGTCAACAAGGTGTTCGAGGTCTTTACTGGGTACCGAGCTCACGAAGTTCTCGGCCGCAATTGGTAATATTTATTTGCTATTTCATTATCTAACAAATTTTCGACGTTGGAATTTTTTGGTTTCAAAATTTATTTACGAGAATTTGAAATGGGTATTTATTATGAATTTAATTCTAATTCATTTGCGTTGTATAAATTTTCATTTGTGCGTTTCAGCATTTGTGATTAACATATTTCTTTCATCCAACCAAAGCCCATGGTGTATTTAATGAACTCATTTATTATTTGGCAATGGTAATGAGTATACTTTATGCATTTCATATAGCATTAACTTAGTACCCTGTTCCGTAATTGTTTCGATTTTTATATCTAAGCTTAACTTATTTGGTGTCAGTTTTTTTAGTTAGTTTTCAATTTGTTAGAAGTTAAAAAATATTTTTATTCAATTGAAAATAAGAAAACAAAAGGATAATAATAGGAGGTTGTTGGAAAAAGTGAGTAACACATTCTATTTTCAGTAGGGAAGAGCTCTGGCACAAATCAGTTCGCAACAAAATAGTACGAACACCAATCACAAATTGATAAGTAGGCGCCAAGTAGGAGTTGGAGAACCTGTAAAGATTATCTCCCTCTTGCTTGGTGCTTATTTGTCAGTTTGTGATTAGCGTTTATACCGTTTTGGTATGAACTGGTTTATACCAAAACTCTTCCCTTATAATAATTTCAAATTTGACGTACGATGTTTTGAAATTGCCTCAAACTGTGTGCTCATAGAAGAAAATGGGCTATTACTTGCGGACGAGCGGAGTATTTATCGTGTTTGAGTGTTTAATTAGTTCAATCGTATTTATGTTAATTGTGGTTTAACAATTTTGCTAATCATGATGGGTAGGGTAGCTGAGGAGTATGCAAGGCATCCAAACCTAAGAGCGTTCACACCAGTCATTCTAAATGCAACATTTCTCTAATTTGATCTCTTGAAAATGAGAAATCTTGGACTATTAGAGCATTCACACCAGCCTTTCTATACCCACTTTCCCTTTCTCAAATAGAAAGAGAAAGGAGAAAGTGGCTAGAAATTTGTCCAAACTGGTCTTTCTTTCTGAAAAAAACTTTTCAGATGACTTTCTCCAATGAAGAAATCACTATTCACACTTTCTCTGTTAAGAAAATAATTTTCCAGCAAAATAAGAAAAAAACAACATATTCGGGAAATATTCTTTTTAAATTTTTATTATTTATACATTAATAAATTAAATACATAGGAGATGCCTTCTTGTTCACATGGCATTTGATTATCATAGTTGCTCTATATTCAGTTTCTCGTGAAACTGATATTGGAAGTGTTTAAAACCCTTTGAATTTCCTTAAGTTAAGGTCATGCACATTGTGATTTGTGTGTTACGAGTTCGTTTGCTTGGAAACAACCTCTCTGTTGATAGGGGTAAGGCTGCATGCATCAGATGCTTCCCAGATCTCGCAATGCGGGAGTTATTTATAGAAAGTTTATTATTAAGTCCGAATATAGCCAGTTTCTCTTTGTTTTAGAGAAATGGTATTTTAGAAAGTTAGATTTAGAAATTAAAATAGAAAGGCTATTGTGAATG
This sequence comes from Embelia ribes, assembly GCA_001753735.1. Taxonomy (NCBI): domain Eukaryota; kingdom Viridiplantae; phylum Streptophyta; class Magnoliopsida; order Ericales; family Primulaceae; genus Embelia; species Embelia ribes. Next base: position 17,298 of record MKEJ01035669.1, read on the forward strand.
CTCTTAGAGAATTCCCACGGGCATTTTTGAAAGCCCTTTTTCTAGAAATTAAAAATTTGGTCCCCCCTTCCGATCTTCTGTCTCATACAATTTCAATATTAGAAGTTGAACAAGACAATCTTTCCTTACTTACAAAACCTCAAAAGACAGTTAAATATTATAGACATGCTATTTGTATGTATATTTAGCTGATGGTGACAACTCGCACTAAGGGAGAGAGATAGATATAGAGAGAAAAAAGGTAGTAATATTTTACTGGAGAAAAAGGGTTGTAATAAGTTTTTAAGCTGGAAAATTCACTAGAGCAATTTCTTCTCGTCTCAATTTCTGGAAAGAAAGAAAGATTGCAAACACTCTTATTGGTTTAACTAGTTGGGAGGGTCCCTGGAACAGTCTGAAGTATAAAGCAGAAAAAAAAATGAGAAAGTCAAGTCCAATAAAGTCCTGCAAAGCAAACTCCTCGATTAGTCGTAGCTCCTGAGCAGAGTCCCGAGCATAAACAATAAATGAACAGGGGGCTGGATTGTGGCGTTAATCTAATCCAACATAGCCTTGCGGAACAAACGACCCATTGTAAAAACCCGTTTAAAATACCCTATAGGATTCAAAACAAATGCCCCATTTTAAGACCCATTTAAATGCCATATGGGCTGCGAAAAAACTTGTTTAAAAATATCTAGGCTTCGGGGATTTGGTTGGTATTTACCCTATAGGGTTTACGATTGGGCTGGGATTCAAAGAAATACCCTGTAGGGTACCTGGTACACAGTTAATATAAAATACTGATTTTGAAATCGTTTTACACTTTCATTACATACTACTCCATATCTCACAATCCTTGAATAATTTAAGTCGTTACTGTCATTTACTATGTTCTGCTTTTTTTATTGATTGCTTAAACGAACAAGGAAGGTCGAGTTGGGGTTGGGACACGATAGATTTGGTATTTATTAAGAAATTTCAAAAGGGTTGGGGAAGAAAAATGGGTCTGGTATGGGAAGTAGAGCAACTGTTGCGGTTGCCCTGACTGTTGTCTTCCCTAGTTTTAGATGTGTATACCCATTTGTTATGTGGAACTAGAATCCGTCCATAGATTTATTGATGCAATAGAAATTTTGTCAGCCAATGGCATTGGGTTTCCCCCCCTAAATTATCATATCTCGATCCCTATTAATTTTATTTTCATATCCAAATACTACAAAATTCTTATTTATTGTGGAGAAACATTTCCTTTAATGCTGCAAAAAGAGTTGATTATTTACCTCTGATGATGAGTTTTAGGTACGGACTCGGAAGAAGGAACTGCGAAGCAAGGCAAAAATTGTTCCAATTACACTTGATCAGGTTTCTATTTCAGAACTGAACATCTTGTGATGTATATTTTGTGTGATTTGGCTTGTTAGTGATTGTAATATGCAAACTCATTTACCTTTTCACACGAAAATTTATATATGTATGTGTGTGTTGTGTGTTTACTCCTTTTTCTCACCGTTTTATGGGATTTTGATGATAAGTTTTAAACCTGTTTGGCTTAATTGTATATGATCCCGGTTTTAATATACAGGTCTACCAATTGAAGGTTGAAGGTATTGCTTTTCGCTTTCTGCCTGATCCTGTACAGATCAAGAATGCATTAGAGGTGAGACATTACTTTTGTTTTCTGTATGAAGGTATAACATTTGAGGGTGGGCTTGAATTGGTGTGTTGTCTTAGGTTGATTGGCTGATGTGTCAGATCTTTTATTTGTCTTGAGTAAAATATTTTCAGGGTTCAAGTAATTCCTATGTTTATTTATGATGCAATGGGTGTATGAGGAAATGTTTAATAGCTTAGTTTCTCTGTATACATAATATGCTGCCATTGCGTTTTTTGTGAATCTAGTAATTCATAGGTGATATTAAATTGACGATATGAATGATAACAATCATATGGGATACTTGTGTGGAGTATTTTTTTCTTCTTCTTATCATTTGGTAAATTTTGAAGAATTAAATAGGTTAATACATTTAGATGAGTTTGTATACATTTGAATGCTTGCTTCCTTAGGCAAATTGTTTCAATGCTGACAAAGAGGTGAACAAATAAGTAATGAGGTGTTCAATAACCTTCATGTGGAAAGAAACTTTTGTTTCTGGTGTAGACCTAGATTTTGTCGTCAATGTAGATCAAAAGTTCTTTGATTTAGAGAAGGAATGGGAAAGTAAGTTGGTGAATACTGTATGGAGACAAGGTAATTGGTAACATTACGAGGATTTGGTATTGAAAATGAGATTTGATTGCTTGTCTTGAAAATCTAGTTTACTGCTGGAGTTCGACCATGGACAACCATTTAAAGTTTCTTGTGTTGCTAATAAGTAGAAACACAACACTAAGAGCGGACATAAATGATAAACTGGAATTATGGAGACATACTTTAGAATTTCAAGGTTTTAAGCTCAGTAGGTCAAAAACCGAATATATAGAGTATTGTTTCAATGGACGACGGATAGAGGATCCAATTGTGGTTAATTTTGCTGGGGAGGTGGTATCAAAGACTAATCATTTTCAAAATTTATGATCAGTTCTCTAAAACAGTAATGGGATAGATATTGTCAATCACAAAATATAAACAAGATGGATGAAAAGGAGAAATGCATCAAGAGTTTTATGTGACTATAAAATGCCTATATGATTGTAAGAAAAATTTTATAGGACCACAGTACGACCAACTTTATTTTATGGAAGTGAGTGTTGGATTACTAAGAAATAAGATGAATATAAGATGAGTTTAGTGGAGATACGTATGTTGAAATGGATGTGTGGTAAGATTAGAAAAGATAAGATTAGAAATAAAGAGATTCGGGTTGGGTTAGGTTAGGAGTGACACTCTGTAAGGCCCTTTAAATAAAAATAAAACAAAAGGGGTTTAATTATGATATAACTATAAATCAGGAGGACTAAATTGCAATAAAGTTCAAATTTAATATGAAAGTCAATTATCTCCTTTCCTCTTTATGTTTAATCGTACGCTCAAATTCATTCTTACGTTGATAGAGAGAATAGAGAGAGAAGCGAAGAGAAGAAAAGAAAAAACGGCAACACAAAACCCTTCGATCCTAGAAGAAGAATACACCGCGTGAATATCCAAACAAGGATTTGGACTTCTTGTCTCGTTCTCGTCATTTTGATGTAAGTATTATCCTTTTTTTTATTGTTCATATTTATTCTTATTCTAAACCATCAAAATTTTATTGTAATGATGATTATATGATTATCAATATGGAGAATTATTGCTCAATATTGATTGTAGGCTCGTGTTTGGGTGATAAGCTATAGAGGAGAGGGTTAGGGATGATTTCCTAGCTTTCCAAGGGAATCGATTGTTCTCGCATATGGTACGTGGCGGAATAATAGTTCAATAGTAGTGAATATTCATATTTGTTGATGATTCATAGGTGTTGTAGGATGATATAGTTGTGTTTGGGTGATGTTTGGTCATACTTTAGTGAATGAAATTCGTGTTTGGTATGAAAGGGATTTGGTCCGGTCAAAATGGATTTGGTTCGAATGAGATACCATTTCGTTCGGACGAGATTGAGTTAGCCCGGCCGAGTTTCCTTATTTTCAAATAGTTATTCCATTTTGTGCATAATTGGAAAAAATGGAAAATAAACTTTTATAATCTTTAAGTAAACATATCAAATGTTATAAGATATGAGAATGATATATATTTTGAATGTTGTTCGTCACAGAGTACGTCTATTCCGTGGACAATTACTGGGTATTATACTGTCCGGGCGTACGAGTAGTTCTGGTGGTTTATAGTACCAGTCTTGAGGGGGTTTCATGGGAACTCAGGATGGGGAGGGCTATCCACAAGCCTTTACCCGTAAAGTCTTGGGATACAGTACCAAAGTCATATATTGTGTCGGATGCATCGATATTTACATTACATTTTGTTTAATATAAGTTTAGTTGGTTAGGGGCATATATCATGAATTAATGTCAACTTGCTTTATGAATTACATCTTATAAGTTGTTATTTCATCACTATTGGAGGCATGTTTGTCTCGTACCTATTTTGTTATATTTTTACATTGTTTTTCTTATAAAATGCCAAGCAGGAACATGTGAGGTTGATCATGGAAATAAGCCTAGGTTGATGCCCACTCAATGATAGCAATGTCTAAGGGTTTATGTTTCTTTACTTTTATTTGTGGTTTTCTAGACTAATGTAGGCCGTTGACTATCGCTGCCGACTTTGATATTCCTTATGTTTCATGTAATAAGAGGCCAAAACATGGCCGAAGGGTATTTATTTTCATTGTCACTGACATTTTTATGTGGATATTTTAGACATAGAATGGAGGTTTTTTCATGAAATCTTGTTTCTTATTGTCATGATTTATTATTGCAAAAATGTGGGCATTACACACCAATTGAAGATGAGATGAGAGAAAGTCATTTAAGATGGTTTGGACATATAAGAATGAGACCTGTAAACGCACAAATTAGAGAGTGCAAGATTATTAGAATGGGAATTGACAACAAAGGAAGAGGTAAACCTTTAACTATATGGATACAAGTGTTACAACAGAACATGCGTATCACATTATTGGACGAGTTAATAGTTTTTGATAAGAATGAGTAGCGTCAAAAAATTAACGTTAACAACCCGGCGTGATATCTTATTTTGTTTCAATTAGGCTACCAAATCTATTGAGATTTTTAAGACTTGAATGATAATGATAATGATGGTGATAATAATGATGTTGCTACTGCTTATTAAATATAATTACTTGCTAAAATGACTCAAAATTGCAAAAAGGATTATCTTAAGTTTCAATATGAGTATCTTGTGTATAACATAATTATTCCAAACACAGAGGCACCATGTTCATCAAATAAGATTATTTCATGTATATATCTTGGTATGAACAAAATGGCCAATGACAAATTAACAAGATAATAGTGTCAGTTCACATATATACTCCCACAATTTATATAAGTTTGTTCAATTATAGTTTTTTCATGCAAAAAGAGATTTAATTTTGACAGATTAAGGAAAACCTATATAAAAGTAGTTCAGGTCGTTTGGTATAGTTGGGTCAAAGAAAAAAGCAAAAAGCTCAATGTAAAAATTAAGGAAATAAATGGGCATCAACTTTTAAACAAAAATATAAGAAAAAAATAAAAAAAATTAAAAGTTATGAACAAAAAAGAGCTTAAAAATTATAACCAATAAGCTTGTAGTTTTGTTCTTAGATTATACTTGAATGTGAACTTCGCAACCGTTTAATCTCTTGATGGACGAATAATCATATTCAGACTAGTACTTCATAAACTCATATCTTCTTAATTATAATTTTATTATTGTTTACTTATGTATTTCTAATGCATGGTAACTAAACTAATAAATAGGTGCGGGCTAAAATAGAAAGAAAATGTCATTGATTATTCACTACAAGAAAATTCCGGATCAGCAACAAAAAATTTGCATCGGAAAAAATTCATTGCAAATTGCAACGGAATTTGGGATGGAAATATGATTTGCAACGGTTTTAGAGATTGAAATAAACCGTTGGTAATACCATATTAACATCCATTGCCGAAACCGTTTCGGATTTAAAAATAATTAAAAATTATTTATTTACATATAAATATATATATATATATATCCATTGCAAATTCATTTCAAAGTGTTCTCTGTGGCAAATAACCATTGGTATTACCGTTGCACTTTTTTCCGTTGTTGATTCCGCAGCAATTGTCCATGGCTACTTCAGTTGCAAAATAATAAAAAAAATAATATATTTTTAAATTTGGACCCTGATTTAGCAACGGCTTAAAAATAGATTTTAAATTTAGTCGTGGATTTTGCAACTGATTTTTAAAAATATTGAAATAGTTTAATAATATGATAAAAAAATGAAACATAATTATAAAAAATGATTAAATAATTTATATAATAAATAAAAAAATAAAATATATAAGTACCAACGGATTTAACAACGGATTCATGATAATCTATTGCAATAATATTATTGTAAAAAATAATTAAATAATTTATATTATAAATAAAAAAATAAAATATAATTTGCAACGGATTAATGAAAATCCGTTGTAAAATCTGTTGATATAATTATAAAAAATATTTATATAATTTAAATGTTGACACGAATTTTATAACGAATTTAAAAATATATTTTAAATTTAATATTTTGTAAATTAAACATATTTATCAGCTCCTCCACCCTTGACTATGCTTATAACTCCTTCACTATCCCTCTCTATTTTGCTCTCTCAAACTCTCTTCTGCCCCCTCTCTCTTTCTATTCCTAATTTTTTTATTATAACTGCCTACTTGATTCATTTGAGAAATGGAGCAGTAGAATAATGCAATTTCATTATTTACCCTTTTGCTTCTTCACGTAAATGTGGTTGTATTGAAGTAGGTGTCTCTCATCTTTGTGAAAATCAATTTTTATATACTTGCGGTATTGATCAGTTATAAAATAAGATATATTTTCCCCTATTTTTTTTAAATAATAATTTTTTATTAGTGCAATTTCTTTTTAATTAAAACTTGAAATTTCCTATTTGGTCCCTTTCTTAATTTCAACAATTAGTTTTTTTAATAGAAGAAT
>MKEJ01035671.1:0-15264 GCA_001753735.1 Embelia ribes
TTTAAATATAAGCAAAAATTATAAAATGTACTAAATATGTTGTTTTTTTTAAATTTTGATGGATAAGTTTGTCCATTTTCAAATTTCAAGAACTATTACTATTTTAAATAAAACTAATAAAACCAAAAAAAATTATTGTAGAACCTATGGGGACAATTGCTATAATTATCCCAAGCAATATTTTTTGAAATAAGATATTTGGATAAATGGTAATATATATGTTTTGTTAAATATATTATTCAAATTATTTACTAAAATAGTTGTAAATTTATTATAATGAGAGGATTTTTTCAGATTGTAAAATAGAGAAAATTTTAAAGGTTCTTCATACTTTTATAATAGACTTAGATACTTCATACGCAGTAATTATTATTATATTTTAATAATCTAATTAGCTATAATATTAATCATAGTTTTTATAAAAAAATTCTTTGATGAGCAATTGATTTTTCGATAATTTTATAGTTTCTCCCATTATTCTCTCTATATAAGTTACAAAATTAATCTTACCACTGTATTGAATGTACAACTCCCAAATAGTAATGGAGGGTTATTAGTGCGGGTGACAAAATGAGAAAATATTTGGTGACTATTGATGATAAATAATTAAAAACCTTTAGCCGCCATTCGTTTGTTTATTTTTGTTAAATTTTGGTTGGCTACTCTTTATGAATATTCTGTTTGACTCCTTCTAATGTTCCATTGCATGAGAATTATTTTTCGGCCTAATGTTTGACATAGCTCTGTATTGTGTGAAATTCACAAGTATCACCATCTCTTGTTTTTCTTTTTCTTTTTTTTTTTAAATTCAGTAGCTAGCATCAACGGCGATCCATAATTAGAATATAAGAGGTGCTAAACATTATATAAAAAAGTTTAAAGGAGCTAAATATGATAAATAAAAATTATGGCATGAGAGTAATTTTACTTTGAGAAATTAAATATAGATAGGATTTTTGTCAAATTATATGGGAGGGCTATGGTTTTTTTGAGAAAAGAAAAACAATAATACTGTAGCAAAAATTTGGACCATTGGATATTGATTTTGCGGTTCTGAAGTAAGCAACGGGAGACTATTTCCCACTCTGAGAGCAACATACCTGCTTCCACATCGGATCCCCTTACCTTTACGTGGCTCCACCCTTCTACATCGCCCCACCGTCGATAACTGAAAATACTCTATTACACTAGGCATTATCTTGAATGCTCCACACCATTTCACCTACAAGCATTTGGGGACGCCGATTAGGCATGCGCTTATATTGATTGTCAAGGTCGATTTTTACATTTTTCTTGGCACCAACACTATCGCTTGTGATACTTGAAAACAAAACACCTAAGCTAACTCTGTACTGAAGCCTAATATCGAGCACTTGCGAATGAATGCACTGAAGTTACATGGCTACTTTTCTTTCTTTCCGATCTTGACACGGGTTAATACTTCTCCAATATTTTGGTGTGATAACATTTTAGTAGCATATTTAGCTGCAATTCATATCTTTCATGCTCACGCCAATCATGTGGAAATTGACTTCCACTTTATCCTTGAGAAGGTGGCCTACGAGAAGGTCATGCAAATATCTATTATGCACCCCTGGAAAAAGGATTAAACATTAGTTAGTACACTAACCTTTTATAGAAATAACAATTAGTACATCAATTTATTTTTTCTGATAATTAGTATATTAACGTTAAAATAAATTTTTGACCAATACACTTAAGAAGAATTCCGTCTATTTTTTTCACGGAATCCATTCATGTACTGTCAACGTGACTTTTGCCACATCATAAGAGCAATTTGGTCAATTCACAAAAGGTTAAGTATATGCTAGTACACTAATCTTTCAATGAAACGCCAATTAGTAAACTAACATGAGAATAATTATGATGAATTTATTCAAAATAAATAAATAATAAATATAAAAAAATTGGATAGAAATGCAAATAAGAAGAAAATTTCGAATTTACTACTTTGTTTTGCCCATTGCTAGGCTTTTCTTGAAATTATTAGCTTTTTTTTCCCTTCTTGTACTCACCATAACTTCAAATTAATGTAGACGAGCCCTCTTTCTAGCACCAACTTATATTAACCACAAAATCTTGTTTCATTCGATAGGAAATCGTATTGGCGTGGTATAGGAATGATCATTGAAACTCAAGCCACAGTGCATGTGGTCCCACACTTTCATTTTAGGATTTCTTAGTAATTGTATGCTAAGATTGAAGTAACAAAAGTTGTAAAAAAAAAAATCAAAAATAAATAATAAAAGAATTTTCATTTCTCAATACCCTTGTCGATTACAATATTTTAGTGGATAGAAATGTAATGAATGAGAAATATACTCAATCAATCAAAACACATATGGAAAATGAAGTTACGCCTACACCTAGATATACCTATGTTGGGTTGATGTGAAGGGGCTTTATATGGAATGTATTCACATTATATATATAAGAAAAATCATAACCAACTCCATGCAATCGCCCTTTCAAATTCAAATCTTCATATTATGAAGGCAATCTTCAAATTATGGACACTAAAATTTGTTATAATTTAAATTAGAAAATTTAATTATGAATAAATAAACTTATTTTTTTCCTCTTTCTTCTAGAGGGTTGGTAGCTTAAGGAATAAGAAATGCTTGTGCTATCTTTTTGTTCTTACAAAAAATCGTAGTTGATCTGGCAATGACGTGTCAGGCTTAACTTACTATTTTGTTTTTTTACCACATTTAGCATCGGTAAGTTTTTGGGAGATGTTTTCCAGTTGGGACAGTAATTCTCTAAGAAATATCATGCATCTTTGTTAATTGTCCAATTTATACGTAAAAAAAAATGGGATAGGGAGAAGGTAGGGAAAATATTTATGCATTCGCTCTACTTCCCAGCATGAAGGCTTTATGGTTTTTGTAATCATAATTTTACACATTCACTGAAATTCATATTTGAGCTACAAAATTTATCGTAAATATAATATACATAAGCGATGTAATGTCTAGTCATTATGACGCTTAATTTAAGTTTTTCGTCTTTTATTTCTTTCCTTGATTTTTAGTAGTATTTTTTTTTTCTAGAGAGAGTTTAAGTTAGATGGACCGCTTGCTAGATTTTTTATTTGAAAAAGATTAGAGGAGGCAATTAGTATAAAAATACTCCCACTCTCAATTCCGTTCATACCAATGGGAGAACTAGAAGGAAGACAGGTCATAGCCCATGAATCTTAAAATTTTGACAAAATTTATATGTAAAATTTAAGAGTGTTGAGAATTTCAACTATGAGATCATTTGGGTAAATTTCTTTAGTCCCCTGTAAGAATAGATGGGTCCAACCCCATCCGAGAATTTTGACTCCGCTACTGTTTGTATACTTATTTCTCCACATTATTCCACAATCATTTGAGTGAGGTTGGAAGATTTTTAGGGTGGTTCTCGTTTGGTGTGCTGTAATTTTTTTTTTTCTCTTTAATCACGACCGCCATTTTCACTTTTCAGCATTCTATTTAACTTTTGAAAAATATTTAAAGAAAAAAAATGAGAAGAGAACAAGTTGTTCAATAAGATTTAATTATGTATTAGCTTAATCTAACTGCTCCATTAAAAGTATTAATTGCACAAAGTGTTTCCTACACTTTTTCTTCCAAGTTTGTCTTTCATCTTATTTCTTTATAATCAAAGTTATCATACCCAAAATTGTAAATTAATTAATTCGAACTTGCATATTTTTTGTTAAGAAATAATATTCTATCTTTAAAAATTTAGATTGATAATCATGACAAAAAAAAAAAAAAATTTAAGCAATTTAAAATAAAAATATCACAACTTAAGGAAATATAATTTATAATTGCTTACTAATCTATCAAACTTAACAAAATATTGAATATCATGCTAATTCTTAAGAACACAAATTAGTGTAACAAGTATGCGGAGGATTTTTATATAATGCATACTTAAAAATCTGATAAATGATAATTACAATATTTTTATTTTTATTAAATTATTCAAAATAATTTCTTAATTTTTGCTCTTATATTAGTTAGTATGTATATAATATTTTGTTAAATAATAGATGTAATTTCTTCTCTTGAAACATCACTATGACCAAAATCGTGTAATTTATGTTGTTGGTGAACATATTGATTTTGAAGACAATTGTTTAACTTTTTTTTTTAATGTACATTTTTTAAGTTTTTGAAGTTGCTAGATCATTGACACAAGTGTTATAACAGTCTTTCGATTTTTCTGAGTTTCTAATTTTTTTTTCCAGAAATGATACAGTAAATTTTTTAATATTAAAAAATATTTTCGGAAAAATTTTAAAATATTAGCCAAGATTAACAAAAATATTTTGTTTATATTTTAGTATAGTCTATATAATTATTTTAGTAATTTTTAGCCAATTTTTAGAAATAATGGTATGATTAATTTTTAAAATGTGAATTTTTAGTAGGAGAAATAATTTAAAAATAAAATAAAATATAAGAATTAAATGAAATATGCGAGTGAGAATGCTCTTACTGTATGACTACTTTCCTTATATTTGAACTTGAAATATCTTGGTCAAAACAAAATAAGTTCATGTTAGGTAAAAAATATAGCAATCACGTAAGACCCTCAGCTACATATTTGGGCCCGCCAAGCTTTATTAAAAAAAATTCTGTTTTTTTTTATCAAAATTGCAAAGTTGATTCTAAATTTTAAAAATTATTTTGAAAAGTATTATAGTATCTAGTAAAATAATATTTTTTATTATAAAAATACAAAAGACGTTTGTGTATATGGAAAATATAAGAAATATAGAAAAAATAGAAATAGTTTTTCAAAACACCCCTAAAACTATTTCTAAAAATATCTTTAAAAAGTAGAAGTTGATGATTAAAAGTATAATATTTAGAATTTATCAGTCATTTCAAGCAACAAATTTAAAAAGAAAAAAGAAAAGAAAAGAAACAAATAACAAAAAGTAATCTCAACGTGGCCCTAATTCTAAAAGTTAAGTTTACTTACGAAATTAAAAGGATGTTATATCACAGATTATGCATGAACAGACGACAATTATTTATCTGCAACGAGATTATTCTATGTCTTAAGCATAAAATTTCGTTAATTTATTGCGTCTTATTATGTGAATATTGAAAATCAGATCATACATGCCCCCCGTGTCATTTTATTTAAGCTCGTGGTATGGTCATAGGGTCTTAGTTATAAATTAAATTATGTTACCAAAATTTGACAAAGCATGGCAACAATAATAGACTAAACAATACAACCTTAATTAATAGATTGAATTAGGGGGAAAAAATAATGATATTCAATTGTACCAACTATTTGTACCAATTTGGATTGCGTGGTTTATAATTACCCATATCATTATATATTTTTTCTTCCATAAAAATGAAATGATATGATTAATTACGAATCAGACAATTTAAATTGAGTCAAATAATTAATAGCAATATTACTAGGCAAACAGAAAATCTCATTATTAAAAAGCTACCACCTAAATTTTGTACCATACTATAACACCCCTTAACTTTAGGAAGTCCTCTGGGTGTAAGAATATTTTTTTAGGTATAATTGTGCTTTTAAAACAAATTATTATGATTTGAAAATAAATTATTCTCTTTTTAAAAAAAATAATTATAATATTTCTTTTAATTTATATTAATTTATCCTTAAAAGAGGTGAAAAAAAAAATACTCAAAAATTCTATAAAATGTTTGTTGCATTGAGTTGATATCCTTAACTTTAAGTTCCCAATAGACACGGAAGGTAGTATAGTACTTTTTCCATTTTTCTGACACAATTGATTATATCTAAAGGTAAATAACACTATGCCCCTCATGAGGCTTCTGATAATATCAAATCGCACTGTGCCCGATGAGGTTTTATAGCCATTGAACTTAACCACTAAATTTTGCAGAGGCAAAGTCAAGTGAGATTATTTATCATGAATAAATTAAAAAATACAATTATATTAGTATCTTGCATATAGCTTTTGTCATAATATATATATATTTTTTAAATTAGTATATACAAATATCATACATTTTTCTTAAAATATAATGGTCTTTTCTTTAATATAACCAAATATCAAGTTTTAAATTAAGTAAAATAAGGAAATAGAGTAAGGCTCATGTTAAAATCATAAAGTACTTGCACAGACAGCTGAGATTTGCAAAACTATGAGGGGTTTATTTGTATCGGTTTTTGAGACGAAAATTAAGGGTAATGTTGCGCTAGTACTTCTTAAGGGTGATTTATGTCAATCTAATCCTAGTTGTTCATATTGTCATCACATGTTCCGTTTGTATTTTTAAGAGACCACCAAGACTGGTCGCTCATAATTGTACCGACTACTTAATACCATTTTGCTTAATAATACAATATTTTGTTGAAACAAGTTCATGAGTATTTTGTTTGTATTACAGATTAATAGTCCGTTCTACGACCTAATAGTAAGTATCACATCAAATTAAGGATACCAAATTGCAAGAGTATTATCTGGGATTTAATTAAGATTATAACACAACAAACAAATTCCTGACCATTTTAACTCTAAAATAATTAGAATAGCATATTCAACAGTAAAAAGCATAGAAGAACAACACATAACTATTACATTCACAAAATATTGTATGCATGGGACTAAACAATAGTTATAATTGGAGTGGTGGCCAAATTAAAAAAGCTAAAACGGGGCACAAATGTGTGTTCGAGTTAAAAGTCACTTTCTTTAAGAGTAAACATCAGTCAACTAGACTCATTTATTAATGGTTTCAATGCTTGTTTGTTTGGTAAGTTTGCGCCTACTCTAATTCATTAAGTCCTGTGTTTAAATGTCTCTCATTTATGTGTTTCGTCTCTATGAGGAAGGAACCAAGCAAAGCCATAAAAGAACAGGGCCCACTTATGAGCCGGCCGACTGTGTTTATTTTTGACACCAACAACCGTCACACATATATATATATATATATACACACACACAATATGAATAATGATATACATACATATAAGTTGCACTCGTGCAAATTAATTTTGTGTGACTAACAATTAGCCACGTCATTTCATTTGATATAATATATATACATGATTTATTATTTTTTACACCAACAACCTTGAAACCTTACTGCGTTTTGCATTTTCAAATTTTTATATCATGATACCAAGAATTCCCGACTCTTTCTTTTCCATGTAGGGATTTTTTCCCCCTTTTAGCGGAGCCATATGGTGATCCTCTCAAAATAAATTTTCAACTTTACATATAAAATTTGAAAAAATTGTGGAGATCGGTAGACATGTGGCTACCCTGTCTCCACTTCGTCCACCAATTTTCTCTACGAAGTGAAAATATTAAAGTAATTCAATATAATAACAACTGACATTACTATTTCTTTGCAATAATTGTTTTTCTTAGTCATGGCCGCTCTCAAATCGCTTCCACCTGGTACTCAAAAATAGTAGATAAGTTGTTGGCAACCTCGATTTTAGTATACTTTTCTTATGTCTGCGGAAGGCTTATGTAATCATTTGAAAAATAAGTATTTACATTTAGAAATGATAAATTTCGTATAAGCTTGAGATCGATTTTGCAAAACGATGCTCCTTTAAAATTTAACGTCCAAACAAAGAGAAGGAAATAAGAAAGCGAATAAATAAATAGAATTGTACGTGTTGGCCTTTCTAAAATAATTGAATTCGGCTCACTTGTAAATGAGTGTTGAAGAATAAAATAAATAATAAAAGTCTCCCCATACAAGCACCACATATAGTAGAAACCATAATTTTAATTTTTTTTTTTAACTTGTGTAAAAGTTGTTTAATGACATGTTTATGTGGTTGTTTAACATTTCAAAGAACAAAAAGATAAAAAGCAATGAATCTAGGGATGGACATGGATAAGCTCACCGTTAAAACTTCGCTCAAAATTTTCCTCTTCTTATCTATTATTTTTGCTCTAATAATGGCAAGTGACACTTTAAGTTTTTAACATATATCTCACCTAGAAAGAATTGTTTATAATAATTAATTTTAAAAATATTATTATAATATGATTATCACTAATCTAGGACGCTCCACCAATCTTCAAATAATATTTAGAATTATTAAAAAATAAACCCCACTAAATGTAAACTTAATATAACGTATATTAATTTTCATAGAAAATTATAAAACAATCAGAAGAAAAAAGCAAAAATACAATATATAATTCAAAAAAACATAAAATTTATGAGAACAATTCTATAAAAATATTTAAATTTAAAAATCGAAGATTATACTAATAACTATGTAGATGTACAATCTACTTATACAAGGAATTAATTGGGCAAATTCATAATCTCTTAGCCACATGCCTGAATAAGAGATAAATTCAAAAATCAATCTTTTTATTTTTTGACAGCTGCCCACACGGCTAACTAGTACAATTTACTTATTAGCTGAAAAAATGGTTCATTTTTTCTCTATATATTTAATATTTAATTAAATACTTCATTTAATTCATTATACTTTACCATTTGGCTTCACTGTACTTACTTAGGCTTCAGAGTCTTTACGGTCATCCCTTGCCCGAATTTTAAGATAACTCTCAGAACCTTGGGACAACCTAACTCAGAAGCCTACTCTCACCCCCGGACAACGGCATAACCTTGCTCACCCTCGGATACTCGGCGTATTTCATACACTCATGACTCAACCAAATCCTCCCCCCACACGCTGGAAACCTGTGATCTCATTATAACAGGTCATTCACTTTTCATATACACACAGATCATGTATCGTGCAGGCCCCACTCTAGTAGTTTAATTAAAATTTATCTCTACTATCACATTGAGCTTATTGTATAAACGTAATTTAACATGGTATTAGAGTTTAGAAATGAAAATATACTCAATTCTCTTCTCCACAACAACACAACTTTCAAAAAAAAAATATACAGCGTCTAAAAAACACAAATATACAAACAAAACAATAAGCAACCAAAATTGCACTTTTTGGACATCTCTAAAAAATTGAGTTCAATTATTTACGACGATCCAGTACAATCGGCAAACTCTTATATTCCATTTAGGACAAAGATTAATTGGAAAATATATATATATATATTATTTTATTTATAATTTTTGTGAAAAGAATTTTTTTTTCTTTACTCACGAAGGATATGGAAAATTACAAAAATTTTGCTTTGCTTTGTACTCTCTCCCAACAAATCCTTGAGCCAAAACGAAGGTAGTTACGGATTCTTGAAGTGCTTTCCTTTTTTACTATACGTATGATTTGTATCTTACCAATTATCAAAAGAAGGCCGTTTATATTAACATAGTTAATATTTTTTTTTTCAAGGAGGCATATAATGGACCTCATCCAAAAATTTCAAATTTATACATAAAATTTGAAGAAAAAAGTCGAGAGTCATGGAGCCGCGACCTGTCTGCCTCCTCTAGAAAGTCACTGTCTAATAAAACTAAACGAAAATAGAACGACAAATAAAAATTGTGCAGTTGAATCTTGTCAAAATGGGATCTGTTTAAGCGGTGATTAAGAAAGACTTAACTACAAACCTACATTACTACTATTTGTCATCCGAATGGTTGTTGGTTTGCAATTAATTTGGCTATTGACAGGACATTAATTTGTAACCAAATATGTTCACTAAATTTTATATGTGACTTTTAATTAATAATCACGTGCTACTGATAATTGATTTGTTGATTTATATACATAACTTGAAAGCCACAACATCACTTTTGTAGGAAAAAATCAAGGCCTTGATTTCTAACAAAATAAGTGCAGCTGATATAAATTGCGCAAGTAGGTTTAGCTCAAGATCAACTTGACAACTACTTAGGCCGAGCATAAATGGTAAATGAAATGAATTGAGTTCGAATTTGTCGGTGTACTCAATTCGAATTTTGTCCCAAGTTCAAATAGAAAATTAATCAACTTATTAACTCACGAATAGCTTGAATGAAAGCTCATATTAGAAATAATTCATTTGCTTTCCAAGACCGATTGGATCCAGGTACTTTGAGTAATTAGTTGAAATTTTGACTTTAATGCAACACATCTCTTGTGTTTAAATTAAGTTCATGCATTGGAATAATATTTATTATTATCGAGCACGAGTAGAGTCAAACTCGACCATTTGTTTTTCCTTATTCGAGTTGATTTCGAGCACAACTCTATACTCTAGCTTGTGTGGTGATCAAACAGGACAAGTATGTTCAATTAGATTAATACTTGGCTCAGCTCATGTTGCTGTCGTTCCTGAGTGAAAGCAACTTGGGTGACACTCTTTGTACTTATTATAAGGTAGCAATATTTAGGTAAATGATATCAATTTTTTTTGAATTCATCACATTTTGTAAGATTTTTATTTTATTATTATTATTTTTTAAAGTTGAATGCATTATGTTAGAATGTTTCCATCGGGCCCGCTTATAAAAATTAGAAACGAGCCTATACCCGATTACAGCTCATTAATTGGGTTTCCTAAATTCTCCTTTTTAAGTGGACCTAATGGACTTACACTTTTATGGGCTAAATTTTGATCCTACAAAATGTTATTTGCCGTCTCATACCATTCCAATCTGTAATTTTATTTTGTTTTTGATAAAATGATGAAGTTTAGTAGAAATGTAGTATAGAAAGGAGGAACAATTACAACTTAATTTATTTTTTCATTTGAGAAATTTCAGAAAATATTACATAAAGTGTTTGTTTTTTTAAAATTTCAAGTTTTACTGTATGATATATGATTATTACAATAATTTTAAGAGTTGTATAGAAAGACTAGTGTAAACTATTACCAAAATCTATAATTTCTGTCAGAGATGCCGTTTTGTAGATAGCCAAAGTGAGAAATGGGACAATTTTTAGAGTAATAGTGAACAAGCACATAATTAGTTTACACAATACATACAGTGACAATGATTTATATATAAGAAGCCGGAAAGTAGATCGTACAATAATCGCTCCCCGACAAATTTATCTGTGTAATAATTTCAGGGAAACATCAAAACCCGAAAATTGTTTCCGGACAAACAACTTGTTCATCTATGGACTACGGCATTGTTTGTGCATAACCTCTAAATTAATTTCTTTCATTTTTTTCTTAATTAGAGACTAAGGGTATATATAGTGCAAGAAATTCAGTTTTTCATTACAAATTTTCAGTTGCGTTCAAGAATAAATATTTCCCCTAAAACTTTTAGGCGAAAATTTAAGTTGTTATTTGTTAAAAAATCAGATTGTTTTGCTAATAAAAGTATTATGAACCACCATAATTACCGAACTAGCATCCATATTAAACCTAACATGAGCAATAACAGACAAATATTATCTTTGTAAATAAAAATTTCTTGTAGTGGAATAATCTATTTTTTCTGTCAGTTCGAATTTGGTTTTGCCTAGTAAGTTGTGCGGATTAATTAAGTTCAAATCGGTGTTTGCCTTGCGGTTCCGTACTAGTTTCCTATACGGTGGATTTTATATATAATTTCTAATGCAAATGTGAATAGATTATAACTTGATGAACACCCATACACTATTTTTAATAATTGTTATTTCTCCACAGCATATTTTATTTCTACTTAACAACACTAATAGTTAGACAGCTTGGTTTGGCTCCCAAGTCCCAAATGATGCCATACGCGTTGTAATCACTGAAATTATGTGAAGAATATTTTGTTATATAAACAAGACATGAAAAGAGTCAAACTCGTTTTGATAAATAAAAAATATATATATGTATTTATTTGGAGTGAAGGAACGATACGTTATGCCCAATATATAAGGGAATAAGATTTTATGTATATGAGTACGAAGAAATTTTTTATATAGTCATTTGGAATGTGTCATTCATAATTTTTGTGGATCTATAGTTTTTAAAAAATTGTATTCAACACCCGCATAAATCCAATATAATATATTTTGATAGCTAATGTATATATAAAAAAATCTATATATAAATATGTATAAAAATCCTCAGTCATGTCTAAGTTACAGGAAATAAAATCCAATAATATTCAGGGAATCTCTCTCGCTCTCTATGTATAATTAGTATATATTATTGTATATATGTACTGCACATATGTTTTCCTTTCTATTTAATAAGATAACCAACAAAAATGAGAATCGTACTGTTTTAAACCATAGCTTTTGTACATCAAATTTGTCAAATATTAAAGTTGAACGCTTAGAGAATATTATAATGGAATTATCGATACATCAACTAGCAACTACATTTCATAAATTGCTTGTTATCATGTAATGCCAAACATATATATACAACATGAGACTGATATTTTAGTTGCTATACAAAATCATCACAACTACTGAAGTCGAAACACTCAAATAAAAATTTGTTGTGGTAACAAGATTAGCTTGGATATACATAATTCTAAAATCCAAGACAATGGAAAAGCTAGATTGTCAAAACTATAACGTGTAAAAAATTCATAATTATCTTGAAATCAAGTATTTGCACAAGTAACAAGATTAAAAAGGTCTGGATGATCCGACTACATAGCCTCTGATGGTTAAGTGAGTGGCTGATTTAAAGTGACAAGTAGTGTAATTACAGAGTGTACTTATTACTCAAATATAACTTGTTTCTTCCGTTAAATCATGTATTTGATAAGCTGGTTAAAATAGGAAGCATTGTTTTAACTATGTATACCATTAGATCTAATTTTTCAAAAGAAAAAATTTATTTGCAGGATTAATAGCTATGTATTTAAATCTACGACTTTTCAACGCCTCACAATGATTGAACCATAACTTATAAATAAAGAACCAATTAATACAGTTCATCATATATCCCGTATCTTAATAGTACACTGCATGTTAATAACGGAAAAAAGATTACAATATAGTACATAATTATTGCTTTTTTACTACAAATTTTAAACAAATAAATTAACTTATTTTTTATTAAAAAAAGAGCCGAATATATTTGACTTAAAATTTCTATTTTACTTATCCCAAAATAACAAATAAATTTAATTTAAAAATAAAACAACTAGATGCTGTTCAATTAAAAAATAAAATTGGAACTTATACGATAGAGCCAAGGAAGCACTTAGTCACCAAGTGAAAATAGGGATGATGAGTACAAGGCACACAATCCTATGCTTTTTTTCCTCCTCTAGGCCCTTTTTCTTGGATCTCCTTCAATCTTTTTATCTTAAAATTCAAGATCAAATATAATTTCATTAATATATTGGCATCTAATATCTTAGTTGATTAATCTGAAAAGCAGACTTTGGCACTTTGGGGTAGTTTAGATTATAGGTAGGTGAATATTCTTGACAATGATGATGAAGAAAATGCCAACTTTAAAAAGTTATACCCGAGTTAGTTAGCACATCTAGTGACAAAATTTTAAATGTGCGGAATTCAATATTTAGTAAGTGCACTAAAGTATTGTCGTAGTTTTCTCGGTAAGAAATCGAGTATGGAATTTCTCGAGGACTTCTAAGCGTAATAGAAATCCTAAGAAAATTTGAACTGCTCTATCCCATCATCATAATTCATTTTCATAGATTTAAATTTTATTAAAACAACTCCTAATTGCTCCGTGTATTTTCCCAAAACGGAAGAAGGTTTATGATTACAACTAAAATGCGATTTAACAAATAGAAACGATAACAATAATGATTAAAGTCTTGTCTGTATCCGGGAATCCAATAAATTAGTTTCTTCCCCTAATTCCCTTAATTGATAAGTTTCAAATTAGTTTGTCTAGAAAATCACTGATATTAATAATATGTTTTATTTCTACCTAGGGTCCCGTCGAGAGTTTGTCAGACTTCATAACTATGCCTAGATAATTTTTAAATTACTCAGATATATTTAAAATCCTAAATTTTTAAACTAAATCAATTATATATATATATATATATATATATATATATATAATATTTGGATTAAGATTTATAAAATTATAGTCATCAACTAGAGTATTTGAGAATTCTACTAATTTATTTTCATCTCCTTAAGTAAGAATATATTTAGCCTAGCATGATATCATTAAGCATAACAAAATTTAATTTAAAACATACTATTGACGACATGGTAAAATCAAGATAGAATTAAAACATACTAATGAAACATAATGACTACTTAAAAATAATGATTGTGCTAAAAAGATTAAACAACTTAGTAAACAAAATTACATTTACTTACAAGCTTTCACAAACCAATGTAGCAAATTATCTAAAGAAAGTCCAAATTATAGCCCTCAAACACTAAAAATAGCATCCACGGTATAACTTTTTAACCAAACCCAAAAAAAGAAAAAGAAAATAAAACGATGATACCTCCATCCTCTTGTTCTTTTCAACCAACCAAAAAGAAAAAATTAAAAGAAAAAGAAAAAAAAATGATGATGAGATGAGATATGAGGGAGTGAATGCTCTCTGGTATTTCCTCGCAAGACTTTATATCTCCCAAACAAGAACCAAGTCAAACAAAAAAATTGAATGCTCAAAATGGTCACACAATGATAGGCATGGAGAGTAAATAAAGGAGTGAGGTGGAGCTGCAAGCTATCCGAATTTCAATATTTCAATGTCCGAATTTATCAACTTTATATATTTAGCATTCGGACTTCAGTTTCCAAAAGTCTTTTATTACTTTTTAGTACATCGAATTTTTATTGAAAATTCCCGACAAGTTCCCGCAACAATTTATTAGGCATTTTTGACAAAATTTCTTGAAACGCACGTAAAAATAGATATAACCAAAATACAACGTATTACGTATACTAAATGTCAAATAATTAATGGTATTGCTCTGGGTTAAAATCCTATTTTGTACAATTTCATAGCGCAATCATGTACTTAGGTGCTAAATGCAGCTAAAACTTTATTAATT
Organism: Embelia ribes; assembly: GCA_001753735.1. Lineage (NCBI taxonomy): Eukaryota > Viridiplantae > Streptophyta > Magnoliopsida > Ericales > Primulaceae > Embelia > Embelia ribes. The sequence goes on from MKEJ01035671.1 coordinate 14,875, forward strand.
AATTTAAAGCATATGAGGCTTAATCATGGATGTACACCCCGTCTTAGCTTAGTCCGGATATTATGCTTTGTTTTCCTTTTTTATGACCTACGTACAACTACATAGTTGTTAAATTCAAACAATTAAAATAAAGAGGGCAAACTTTTTATTTATGATAACCTGTAAACAGCTGATAAACACAGGGGTAGGAGCACAAAGTGTAAGTATTGGCGGATCCAGAATTTTTAGATAGGAGAGACCCGAATTCTATTATTCTATATGATATGGTTATTATTTTTTTTAGAGAGGGTCGGACTATAAAAATGTAAAAATATTTGACATTTATATAAATTGAAGTGTGTATACCTGAACGAGATTCGGATATAAGCTCCCCGGAGATATATGTCAGAG